>JAECUM010025353.1:0-28021 GCA_016617855.1 Megalonaias nervosa | reverse complement strand
TTTAAAAATTTCTCCTTTTGAAAAACTATCGTGTAACTTTCTCTTTCTCCTTAATTTTACTTTTTTTTTTTTAGCTCCCGCTAGTTTGTTAAGATGATCATGATTGCCGTTTATTCATCTTTCTTCCTGTGGTCTTCCACTATAAGCTTGAAATTTTATTAGATTCGATTGAATTGTTGTATCTATATTTTCCTTGTTAAGCTCAAAAAAATATTTTTTTTAGCAGGATTTCAACTTGCACTTGTACTTCACGGCAATCATCGGGATGACAGTATTTCTTTACAATATCAAAGTTTTTTTATTGCGTCTTTTAATTGTGGCCCTCGCATATGCATAACACGAACAAAATTATTTTCGCTTTCTGATAATTGGCTTGCTGGATTGTTTGTCGAATTGAGATTCAGATTTATTTTCATATTATTGATTTTGTTGATAGCTTGTGATTTATTGCTATCGTCTAACGTAACAATTTATGTTGGGGTTAAAAATATTATTGTAAAATTCTCTTGCAACGGTTATGATTGCTGGTTCAGACATTATTTTACAATATTAGATTTTAAATTTGAACATCGGGTGTATATATTTGCAATGCTGTCAATCCTGGAAACGGACCTTCAGCAGCGACAATATAAATTCGAAAATAAAAGTACTTGTTAACAGTATTTGCAGTTGGAATTGTAAAGTATTGTGTTGTTGAAATATATGTGTTTGTTGTACTATACAATATTACCCAGTTGATATCATCGTCTGATCCTTCCAATGGCCAGTCATAAATTTGCCCAACACTAGACTTTAATCGGCCGCGCAAATGAAATTGCCAAATAGCAACTGCAACATGACATTTAATTTTAATCCAAAGTCTTTAGTTTCTCCGCTAGTCGTCCATTCTTGTCTATAATCAACAGCGAAAGCGTGATGAGGATAATTTTCGGGATAATGTGTTGATGCGCTTACCTCAAACCCAACTCGGTTATCAAATGTCTCAAAAAGTGTTGGAATATGCCCAACATTGTTTTTGGTTCGTTTTACACCACTAGATAGACTATCAACATACACTTTATTTGTCAGATCATTAGGGTTAACTGGAACATATGTTGTTGTTATTTTGTTGTTTCTCATATTTATGTTGCCTGACATTGGTCCGTCGGATTGTCTTAAATACGGGGCGAGTGCTCCTTTTAACTGAGCATAACTAATGGCATCAGTATCATCAGCTGAAGGTGAGGTTATCGGCAATCCAGTTACTTTTGAGTTATTACTCATTATCAGGTTACCTGTCATTGTGTAGCCGGCCTTATTAGGTTTGTTATCGTAAACATATTTTAGTTGAGTATAACTCACCGTTTGTGTATTATCAACGTTTGCTGGTGGATATGTGGTTTCCAACCCAATAATTTGTTTACTTTACATATTAATAATACCTGTAACCGTTCCACCGGTTTTATCAAGCTTGTTGTCATCCACATACTTCAACTGCAAATAACCTACAGCTTGTGTTTGGTTAAAGTTTCCTGGTGGATATGCGGTTTCCAAATTTATAATTTTTTTTCTTGACATATCCAAGTTACCGTTTAACGTTCCTCCTGTCAATGATAGTTTTTTTTTTTCGATCGTCTTTAGTTGTGAGTAACTTACAGCTTGAGTAAGATCAACCTTTGGTGGTGGATAATCCACTTCTAAACCAAGTACTCGTTGATTCGACGTCAATAAAATACCTGTAATTGTATCACCAGTTTTCATGACGAACGATGATATATCAGTTATTGTTGGTTCGTCAGCGGAAATGGATCCCGTGAGTGTTGTTCTAAACTTTGCGTAATAACTCATATTATGTAAATTATATAACATAAAATTATATAACAACAACAATGACGCAGTCAACGACAAAGTCATCGATATTAAATTTTGATACCGAACGAGTAATCAAGCATAAACATAACAACGAACTTCCAGATTGTCATTATCTTATTGTTGGTCGTACAGGATCTGGTAAAACAAATCTATTATTAAATCTTTTGCTCAACAACAGCTTTAATTATGATCGTGTATACATCATACAATCAATCCGCAGCAGGACAAGTATGAGTTATTGAGCGAGTATAACGATAAACTTCGTGATGAGCTTGGCGCTGGCGATGATATATTTTTGATAAAACAACCAGAGGATTTAGTTCTGGTCGATGAACTTGATTCGTCCGAGCATAAAATAATCCTATTTGACGATATCCCGCTAAACAACGAGGAAATTAACAAGATTAGATCATACTTTTCATTATCGCGTAACAAAAGATGTAATTCAGTCTATCTTGCGCAGGGGTTTTATAACGTCGACAGATTTATTCGGCGAAATACGAGATGTTTTATACTGTTCCCTGGACTTAATAATGTTGATGTGAGAAATATTGCAAACGAACAGTGCGGTGATGTAACAGAAGATCAGTTTATCGAATTATATCATCAAGCAACCAAAGATAAATACAATTTATTTTTATTTGATAAACTAGCGCCTGATCCAGTTAAAATGTTTCGTTGCTGTATTGATGAGTTTATCTAGACTAATTTTGTAAAGCGTATAAAAATAACAATGGACAAACATCAACAAAGAATCGAACTACTAAAGAAATTTGCCGAAACTTGAGCTGCCTTTAAGAAAAAAGTGCAAGAAGCACGTCGAGGACAAGTTCAAGCAGAAGAGGCAACCGCTAAACTTTTTAAGCCAGTTACTGAATCATTACTTGGCAAACAACCAGAAACACCAGCATTGTCTCGAGAAGATCTAAAAAAAAATGTACAAGAAAAAGGCTTGTTAGGTTTAATCGTAGAAAAACAGAAAGCGGAAACAGAAACCGCTGTTAAAAATTGTGGAACAAGTTGAACCATATCAAAGATTACTTGAGAAAATTGATGAAGAAAGATTTGATAAAGCAGATAACGAAAAAGAAATAAAACGCCGAAAATTGATAGATGATTGGCTTGCAAGTTTACACAATAGAATTACTAACCAAGAGTATGATTTGTTTGATACTAGTTATGGTACCGATAAAGTGTATGTTAGTACTATTAGAAATGTTAAACAGGATTATATTAATAAACTAAATGAAACCTTAGAGAAAATATACATTGAAAACGAGGATAAAGATAAGGTACTCGCATCAAGTAAAAATGTTTATGAAATTACCAAACCATATCGCGATTATCGAAATGGCATTATCGCCGGACTTTACCGTAAGTTATCACTAATATATAAACTAACGAACAAGGTTTCACCGACCACAGAAATAAACTGAGTACGCTATCAAACATAGTTGACGAAGAACGAGTAAGAAACAATTATGGCTATAAAATTGGTAGTGGTGTAAAAGTTTTTACATCAGACGCCAAAATGGTTGACGGGCTTATGTTATTGATATCATCGAAAGAAGCAGGCAATGAAAGCTCAGAAATCGACAACGAAATTGTCGATATATTAGATCATTTTCGATTGAGTGGATTATTAACATCATCCGAGAACCAAATTTTGCACACCGATCTTATCGCGTAAAATAATCTAACAGCCTTGATATAATCATGGGTAATGTCAACAACAACGTTGTCGGCGACAACATTATTGTTAGATTCGTCACAAACAACGACAAACAGCGCAAGCTTTTCCATCTATTATAATCCGCCAATAGAACTAGACCCTAATAAGCAACATGAAATTGGATTAATTTCAGCTACAATATAGCACTCTATGGCAAATGTAAAAAGAAACGTCAACGATGACATTACGTTTAATCCTGGCGTGTGGGTATCTGTTAAAATCCCTCAAGGAGCGTATAACGTAATTGATCTTAATAAAACGATAAAACAACTAATAACCAAAAACAGCGGCGGCGTTGCCAACACCACAGGTGTCGCAGACAATTTTGAGTTAACTCCAAACTACAATACGCTACGAGCTAGAATTACATTAAAAAAATAATTTGATAATCGATTTTTCAGCGGCGACTAGTATTGCATCGTTGCTAGGATTTAATCATCAACAATGCGGAAGTACTGTAGAACAAAGTATATCGTATGATGGGGATTTACCTGTTAACATAAGAGAAGTAAATACAATTTTAATCAATTGTTCTATTGCACTAGGGGATCTTTATTCAGCGTTAGGAAGCCAAGGTCAAACGATCTATAGTGTTTCACCAGATGTTTCTCCAGGATCTCTAATGCAAATTACTCCTCGACAATTATATACTATCCGATTGATCTTGAAAATCAAATAACGAGTATAACAATGCAACTAACAGATCAATCTGGGCGACAAATAGATCTTAAAAATGCAATTGCAATGTATTACTTACACCTACGCGCGATAGCGTAGCTATCGATTTAAGTTATCGATAGCGTAGCTATCGGCAACGACGATAGTCGTCGGAGTCGTTGCAAAATCAATTTTATAAACCTATATTTTGATAACAAGATGAGACGAAGAAAAATTAATAGAAGAAAAATTGTAGGCGGATTTTTTGGAAATATATTTACGACACAATTGCAGAGAATATACCGGGAAGAGCGCATAAAGTAGCACCAATTGCAACTGACCCCGGTAAAGCTTTTGCAACGGGAGCCGCATCTGCGGCAGGCACCGCAGTTGGACAAAAGATAGCTGATAAAATTAAAGGCAGCCCACAAATAGCGACACCTACTGTATCGCCAGCGCCTACCGAATCGGAAATAAAACAAGTAATATCAGATATTGTACCAACAAAAGAAACAAAACGAGCTATGATAGCTACAACAGAAAATTATTATCATCGCGTGGTGAAGAGATAGTACGTAAGCTTGTAAAGAAAACAAAGCCAATGACACCTGCTGCTTTTTAATCTTCGCAATTTTGTGTGGCGATTATAAAAAATGTCGCTAAAAGTTATCTTGATCTTGCTGAGGAACATGATAGTGACGACACTGTAACAGAATTTGAATACGTCGAGTACCTCGACAAAAACTCAAACGAACCAAATAAAGCCGGCGTTAGAACTTTCAATACACGAGACGAAGACGTGTTTCTATTGTCGTATAAGGCGATGTTAGAAGTACGTGGTCGAATATTAACAGCAGTTGGCGGTGATATTGCAGCTGGTACAGAAATTGTGCTCGGTAATAACGGCTGCAGTTTATTTAGAAGT
The DNA here is from genome assembly GCA_016617855.1 of Megalonaias nervosa. NCBI lineage: Eukaryota > Metazoa > Mollusca > Bivalvia > Unionida > Unionidae > Megalonaias > Megalonaias nervosa. The sequence continues at coordinate 22,856 of JAECUM010025353.1, read as the reverse complement.
GCTAGATACCAACTAGCTAATCAAACCGTAGAAGATATTTCGATGCAATTGCCCGTAGCAAGTACAATACTTAACTTAGTTTCGTTTAGCGATGATTACTCAAGATCGGTTGCCGCAAATATGATGTGGTTTAAATATACCTCATTTGGGACAGCTGTTTCAAGCGAATTCCGTACTGGTGAGGGTAATCCTGCTCCAGATAACAATAGTCTAATCGCAAATCCCGCTAATAATAACGCAGATGCAGTAGGAAACTCAATAAGATTAGCAGTCACAAGAATATGACGACAGGAATATAATGAAAAGTATGCTAAAAGAAAAGCGTTTGCGCAGAATCTCGCCAGATAACAATGATGCTTCCGTTAGGCTCAATATTTGGATTTTGTCGTGATTACAACAAAGTTTTTCGCGGACTAAAACATACACTTATTTTAGATCGAGCAGAGGAAAATGATTGTATAATACATTCTGATGGAGTAGCTGATGGGCAATTTGCTATTACAAGATTAGCATTGTGGATGACACGAGTTGTCCCATCAACAAGTGAATTTATGAAACTCGAATCAATGTTAGCCGCGTGGACAAAAAAAGATATATTTCGAGCAAAACAAAACTTATCAAACAGCAATACCTAACACAACCTATTACACGTGGCGTGTTACAACCGCTCCAAATGACCAATTACCGCGACAATTGTTTGTTGTATTTCAGCGACAGGCGCGTCGTGGTAATCAAGCACTAAACAATTCCCCATTTGATAACCCTGATATCAGATGAATATTTGTTAGCATAAATTCTAAACAATATCCCGAACGAGCAATCGAATGCAACTTTGCTGACGATGAAACAAAAAATGTTACAGGAGCTTACATGTATCTCATGGAAGCAATACAAAAATATCAGGACGCTGATAGTGGAAGCCAAATATCTGTCGAAGAAATTAGGTCGCTATACCCAATCTTTTACTTCGATGTATCAAAAGAATCCGAACGAGTTATAGGATCCACAGCTGATATTGAAGTTACGTGGACGCTTGGTGCGGCTCTAGCCGAAGCGTATAATGCATATGCGTTAGTTGTTAGCGACAGATTTTTAACAATCGACGCAGTTAAAGGAAGAATGACTGTACTAGTTTCATCTAACAACATTAATATAATCCAATATTAATTAAAACCGAGTACACAACAAGAGAAATATACCTAACGCAAGGACAAGTTGAAAAATTATCAGCGGCGGTTGCTAAACGACATTCTGTTTATCTAATGGTATTTCCCACGACGGAGTCGTTGAAAAATAAAACGGCCGTTAAAGTAATGTTAACGCAACAACAAATCAATAAACTTGATCGCAGAGCTATCGCAGAAAAAAAGTTTGTTCTTAAACTATCTGTTACACAAGTAACAGCGAGTCAAAACACGGCGGATTTCTTGGACCAGCACTTTCCGTGTTAACTAGCGCAATACCAAAAATTTTACCTGTACTAGGGACACTAGGACTAGCAGCAGCGTCAGGAGCGGTATCAGGAGCAACTAAAAGAGCAGTATCCGGAGACGGTGTCTCCGAAGATGGTATCAAACAAATCTATCGTTGACGTAGTTTTATGTAACAGTAAATAATATAATGCAAGCTAGAAAAGCAAGATCGTCAACAACTAAAAAAGGAGAACAACAAAACGTCCTCGGTCAACGAAACAAGGTGGATTTATTCCAGTTACTCCGCTCTTGGCGGGATTAGCGGGAATACTACTTCCAAATCTATTAGGAATCGGACGCGGAATGACTTTACCGGGAACCAGACGACGTTAAGTAATTTTGATTTACTTGAAAAATTAAAATCCGATGACAAAGTCGTTGAGAAAGGATTTCGTGGAGTATTTTCCAAAGATGAACTTGATGACATACCAGCAGGTGGTTCGTGTGTCATAAACATTTAAAACTTTAACGATGGATCTGAGACACATAGGGTTGCTGTTTACGACAATAATTAGTTTGATTCGTTCGGACATCCTCTAAGTAATCTTATAAAAAAATATATTTTTAAAAAATAAAAAGGTAAATTACTCGTCTAATCAGCTGCAGCCGGTTGGTACATCAGCTTGTGGTTATTATTGTATCATGTTTATCCGACATATGTCAAAAGTTCCTGATTTTTTTAAATTTGTTTTGCAATTTTGACAGGCACCCGAGCAAAAATAACGACAACATAGAAATAAATTGCTCGCAATAAATTTTCTGTGACAATCAAATATAACATGTCACAAACGATAACGTATTGCCTCAAATGCAAAACTAAAACGCCTAACAAAGACGAAAAAAAATAGAAAAACAAAAAAAAAACACAACAGAACGATGCAAAAAATGTATTTGTACTGTTTGCGGTAGAGGAATTTTTTGTTGTTGTATGGTTTAACGCCATTTTTCAGCACACGATATACATGGCCGTCAGTATTAATGGTGGAGGAAGAACCAGGAAAAACCCTGGAAAGAACCACCGACCCACGAGAAGCTACTGGCAAGCTTTCTCACATACCCACATTGGCCGAATCCGAGACTCGGACCCACGCAGACAGAGTTGAGATGGCAGTGATCCGTAACGGATAGCGCTTTAGACCACTCGGCCACTCGGGCCCCCTGCGGTAGAAGAAAAAGTGTGTTTATTACTTCAAATCCAGCTTTGCTAACGACTCCGATATCGATTTACTAACGTCGCCTACGACGATTACGTCGTTGACGTTAGAGTCTGGCATATACAGAGTTATTTTAGTCGATGATTAAAGTAATAACGAAACGACAAAGACGACAAAGTCATTGCGGTTGCAGTTGTCGTTGTGATGAAGATCTTTTTATTGAACAAGATAAAATTATTACATATTGTCAATCCTGCGATCGTCGTGAGGTAATTGGATCTGGGACTGATGTACACAGACTTATCGGTAAGTTACCAAAACTGAAAGGGGGTTGGACATTGCCAGGTCACAATTACACAGGGCCGTATAATCCGCTAGATGAACGACTAGAAGAAAATGTTAATCCATTACCGGGATAAGAGCCTTATAACCAAGTTGATACAATAGCAATGCGTCACGACATTTGTTATTGTGATAACGAACAAGATAAGCACGGTTGTGATAAGGTAAGGCTAGATGAACTTAAAGATATGAAACTTACAAATCTGCGAGAGAGATTTGATAGAAGATTAGTTCAGAGATTAATTGGAACTAAATATAAACTTGGTCTCAGTAGAGAATTATATGATGATAGCATGCAATCGCTAGCAGCCGAATTACACAGACCTATAAAAAAAAAGTTTCCACGGCGTGAGGTTGCCGTTCATAATATTTGGGCGATAGATTTAGTTGATATGACAAATTTTGCTCAGTTTAACAATAATAAGAAGTATCTTTTCAAAGTCATTGATGTTTTTAGTAAATATGCGTTTAGTGTGCCAATTGCTGATAAAACAGGAACATCGATAACTGATGCGTTAAAACAAATTATCGTTAGCACTGAAAGAAAACCGAATAAAATTTGGACTGATCACGGAGCAGAGATTTTTAATAAAAAAATTTGAGCAATTTTTGGAACAAAATAACATCAAAAAGTATGTAACAGGAAATGAGGGAAAAAGCGTTGTCGTTGAAAGATTTAAGCGTACACTAAATGAGCTGGTCCATAAACATTTGACAGCTAAAAACACAAACAGGTATATTGATGATGTTCCACAGATTGTTGATAAATACAATAACACAAAACATAAATCTATCAAAATGTCACCAAACGACGCAATTAAAAATCCGATTCTTGCAAACAAAAACATGTATCGGCGGCATAAATTTAAAGTCGGCGATCGAGTTCGAATTTCGTTAACAAAAAAAATATCTGAAAAAGGATTTACTCCGAAGTGGAATGAAGAAGTATTTGTCGTTGATAAAGTTTTAATAACAATACTTGTAACATACGCGCTAAAAGATCTAGCAGGTGAGCCTGTAATTGGTAGTTTTTACGAACAGGAACTACAAAAAACTGAACAAGATGTTTCTGTTATCGAACGCTTAATAAAAAAAGCGTGACGATAAAAGCCTTGTTAAGTGACGCGGATATAGTGATAAATTTAATAGTTGGATACCAACCAAAGAGCTATTGTGAAATAATGTTTTTGTAAATTCCCTTGTACTTACGTAAGACAGACTTACATTTTACAGGCTTATATAACGAAATTAGATATTGTCGGCGATCATCAGAGATCGTCATTAGATTAAATACATTGACAAAGATAAAATCGAATTTTATATTTTTCTGTCGGCCTGGAATTTTGATGTTCAAGAACGGCTTTATCAGCCGCAAAAACGACTGATTTTCATCTACTGTAAAATTAAATTTAAATTTTTTTTGTGATATGGTATTTTACATTATATCGACCAGTTGTCGGTTTTCCGTAAATTTTTTTTATCCCAAGACGTTGTTCTGACATCGTCGGCAACTTTATTGTTGACACCAAAGGTGTTGGCATCTTCTTCAATAACGTCATCGACTACTTTGTCATCGACACCAAAGTTGTTGGCATCAGCTTCGCTGACGTTGCCGCTGACGTCTGCGGCTTTTTGTGTTATATCTGCTGGTGTCAAAGGTGTATTGTAGATATACTTTAGTTTTTCTAATAGACTCATTATTATATAATTTTGTGTAGTTTTAAAATAATTTAAAAATGAATCAGATAAAATATATCGAGAATGTTAGGGTTTATAACATCAGCATCCTTAAGGAGGCAGTAAAAAAGTATTAGCAGGCGAAAAAATATTTCAGTTAACCTATTTTTAGTTCGTGGTGGAAGCGATGAGATATTATTGACCGACTCGGAAAGAAAACAGTTATATAACGATTAAAAAATTAGTGTAGTGTATGATAGAGAAGCTATTATGTTGTGGTACCACGACTGCATTAGTCGAGATGAACTTAAGAAAATACTACAATAAATTTAATTATCATCATATCGAAAGATGATCCTAGCACTGTGTTTACCTGAGAAAGTTGATCTTGTTGTGCCATCTGCAACAAACGTAACTAACATAGGATGAATGCTAAAGTACCTTGAAGCAGAATTAATTGATTTAAACTTGGTTTCCTCGTTTGTTTCAAGATTAAATGAAACAACTGGCTTGGCAAATCTAATATCGCCTATATTTCCTCGTCTGCTATTTTCTTTTGGGGTGACAAGATCGAGATTTTCTAAACGGTTGTCGGTCTTAATGCAGTTGATGTGGTCTATTGCTAAACCATCAGGTATAGGTCCGTTAAACGTTTCATAAACAAATCTACGGCTATAATAACTAACAAACCTATGCGATTGATAACCAACAGAATCTTTTTGTGTTCCTCGAAACAGTATAGCAAAGATAAAAATTAAAAAAAAAATTCTTCTGTGATCGTTGTTTGCACGGATTTTCCGAGCATAAACAACCTGATAGTCCTCCTTATAAAAGATTACAAGATCATCTACAGTACTGCTCGGAAGCACAACGAATAACAATGCCAAAAGAATAAGAAAAAATCCTAAAGTTTGTTAATCATAAGCATAAGCTAATGATACCTTTCGTTATTTACGCCGATTTTGAATGTTTGCTTCGACTTGTGCTCGGCGCTGAAAATAATCCTGATCAATCAAGTACAAGAAAAGTTCAAGATCACATTCCATGCGGAGTAGCGTATAAAGTAGTTTGTTGTGTTCATCCTAGCTTATCAAAGCCGATTAAATTATACCGTGGTAAAGATCCAGCTGTTTGGCTTCTTAAGCAGTTGATTAGTGAAGTTGATGATATATTTCATGGCTTAAAAAGAATTGTTCCAATGGTTAAACTGACGGCTCAACAAGAATCTGATCACGAAAAAGCAGAATTTTGTCATATCTGCGAAAAATCCTTTGACACAGAACCTAGTAATAAAAAGTAAGCGACCATTGCCATTTAACAGGGAAATATCGTGGAGCTGCTCATGATAAGTGTAATCTAAAGTTTCATGCTCCAGATTATATCCCAGTTGTTCTTCACAATTTCCGAGGATATGACAGTCACATTATCGTAGAAGCTTTTGGTGAGCCTGAAATAACATGTCGTTTAAAACTCGATAACATTATTAAGTGTATCCCAAATAATTTTGAAAAGTATATGTCAGTTACTTTAGGTAAGTTGAGTTTCATCGACAGCTTACAGTTTATGGCAGCATCATTAGATGAGCTAGTGAAAGGTTGTAATGGTTTTTATAACCTAAAAGATTGCTTTAAGGACAAATCAAACTTGTTGACAAAAAAGGAGAGTTTCCGTATGAGTATCTCGACGATTGGAGTAAATTTGATGAAACTTCTTTACCTGACAAAGATAAATTTTATTCACAACTAAAATATGAAAATGTAACTGATAACGAGTATAATTATGCACAAAATATTTGGAAAGCATTCGATTGCAAAACATTTGGCGATTATCATGATTTGTACTTAAAAATGGATGTATTATTGCTGGCGGACGTGTTCGAAAGTTTTCGTCGAGTCAGCTATAACAATTACGGATTAGATCCTTGTTGGTATTACTCTGCTCCCGGATTATCTTGGGATGCTTTGTTAAAGTTTAGTAAAATAGAGTTAGAACTGCTAACAGACCTTGACATGTTTAATTTTATTAACGACGGTATCCGAGGCAGTATTAGCGTTATAACAAAAAAATATTCCGAAGCAAATAATAAGTACATGAAAGATTATAATCCTGAGCTTCCATTGATATACATCATTTATCTAGGTACAAAAAAATTCATATGGCAGGGGGATGTCAAAACCAATGCGGTTCTGTGGATTTCGCTGGATTACACCTGATCAGTTTCTAGCGGAAACTGGAAAAAAAGATACCCGACGATGTTTCGTATTTTGTTGAAGTTGATCTCGATTATCCAACTTCGCTACACGATTTACACAACGATTATCCGTTCTGTGCTGAATCAATGATAATTGATTATAGTTTATTATCTCAAGAACAACAAGCAATAGCATCACCGAGACAAAATTCGATGGTAAAAAAACTCGTTGCAAATTTACTTGATAAGAGAAATTATGTTTTGCATTATAAGGTTTTAAAACAAGCGGTAGATACTGGTCTTGTGCTAAGAAAAGTTCATCGCGTGTTAAAGTTTAATCAGTCGCCCTGGATGAGACGTTATATTACCTCAAATACTTCTAGAAGAGCCGTAGCTAAAAGTGATTTTGATAAAATATTCTTTAAGCTTATGAACAACTCCGCCTTTGGAAAACGATGGAAAATATTAGGAAACGAGTAAATATCGAGCAAGTTAATGATATCGACCGTCGAACATACTTGTATAAAACGACGGTTTTGTTAGTATGAAAATTTTTAATGAGAACCTTGTCGCGATACAGCGACGAAAAACAAATTTGAAACTTAATAAGCCAATCTATGTTGGGGCATCTGTGTTAGATTTGTCGAAGTGGCTCCTGTACGACTTTCACTATAATTTTATTAAAGCAATGTGGCCGTCAAGTAAATTATTGTTAACTGGTACTGACTCGCTCGTTTAAGAAATAGATGGAGTTGATTGCACTGACAACGACGTATATCAAGATATTTATGATAACCGACATCTGTTTGATCTTTCCGATTATCCTCGTGATAGTAAATTTTATGACGATACAAATAAAAAGGTTATTGGTAAGTTTATGGACGAAATGAACTCTCTCGGCATGAAATATTTTATTGGATTGCGAAATAAAATGTATGCCGTGTTGCTGGACAATAACAAAATAACCAAAAAAGCAAAAGGTTTACCACGCGATTTTGTTAAGAAATTTTTTGAATTTCATGATTATAAGTACGCACTTGACGGTGGCGTTAGTTTTATAAGAGCAATGGCTATTCAAACAAATCATCACAAACTTGAAACAGATGTTATCATAAAACGCGGATTGAGTAATTTTGATGACAAACGATACTGAGATAACGGAATAGATACGTTTGCACTTGGTTACTGTCACGACAATAAAATCGTTGACGACAAAGTCGTTGATGATACATTATATTCGATGACTAAGTCATTACGACTAGGGTATGAAATTTTTTGTGAATTTAAAAAATAATGTTTGAAAATAGAGAGGTTGAGAACAACAACAACAACAGCAAGATCAAATATCTAATGAAAGACGGTAAACAACTTACACACGAAATTAAAAATGACACGTCTGGGATATGTTTTAGCGGAAACGGATTTTCTCAAAAGAGGTTGAAACTTTCACTTATCAGATCAGGTGACAGTGATTACTTTAATTATCTAGAAAAATTAATCCGGGAATTGTCAGAAGGATTAAATAATTTTCATAATCCAATCAGTCAACAAAAATATACTAAAATTACCAGCGATCTTGATCGATCAAAAGTGTATTTTGTTGGTAAAAATATCCTCTTAATAAACCACAGATAAAAGATTTATTTGAGTCTCGTCGTTGTGTTAGTGGTAGAGTAAAGTTCAGCCTTTATTACAGTAACGATGAGATATTTTTAATTTCAACAGTTGAAACGCTGATAATTGGTGATGAGGTATGAAATAATCCAACAAACATAAACTTTATAAATTAATCCGACAAAAATTTTATAAAATAATCCGACAAAATTTTTTATCTGAACTTTAGAAATAAAATCGGCTTTGCCGCCAACCTGATGGTGGTCCTTCTGGACAGGGGTCGGGGTGGTCTGAAAAAGTTGGAGAGGATGGGGGTCCTTCTGGACAGGGGAGATAGGGTCCTGGTCCAGAATCATTTAGAGAAATAGGGTCTTGAGCCAGAATCCTGGTAATTACCTACTACTATAACTGTACATTACTGGTGGTAATTTGACATGAACCGTTGCAGGAGACATTCTAAAACTCGGTAAATGAAAGTTTACGTCCAAAAACAGCGACATATTGTATATTTTTCAAATTCGCCTGATTTGCATCTAATTTGGTAAAAAATGGAAAGTATGCCAATTTGCCAGCCATTGTCATTAAAGAAATGAAAAGCCGTGGATTGCCTTTCAAGAATAAGTTATCATTCTTTTCGATTGCTTCCACATGAACAAACAATTATTTGTAAATACATTGTTTTCATAATACATGAACAGCCAGACTAACTACTTTGACGCATGAAAAAAAAATAAATATAATAACCAACGTTTGAAAAGGAAACATGATTTATATCGACTAACTTACACATAACTGGCGACGGTTTAAGAATTTTGTGGAAACTTGTATTTTGTTATGAATTCCATTATTTCATTTACATGACGTTGTCAGTGAAAAGGGGAAAAAAGTAATTTGAGAAACAGGGAATACCAGAATAATTTTAATCGTATGCCGCAAAACGGGGTTTTGATTCAATTAGTTTAATGTTGGTACAAACTGGTGCTGTTTGTTTTTCAAGATATTAATTATTATGAAATTGAGCTGTTGCCATTTCATAGTTTTCACAAGCATCACACGCAGATGACTTCTAGCTTATATAAATAAAGATGCAGCTTGATTTTGTAACATTGACAAAGCGTAAGATTACAGTTTTAATGAATGTTATATTTAAACTCAATGTAACGTCAGTCGAGAGAGCAATAGATGGTCCGTTCTAGCCTACAATTCATGTATCGCATTCAGTCTCGATCATAAACACCAACAAGTCTTGTGTTTTTTATTTATTGTGGGGTTTTTTTTTTTGTTGTTTTTTTTTTTTTGTTGGTTTTTTTGTTTTTTGGTTTTTTTAAAAATAAACTCAAATCGTACTAGCAGTAATGTGCATTTAACCAATATAATTACGAGATCTTTTTTACTTGGTAGAGAAATTAGCTTGCAAGCGAAACTACCCAGGCCAGGCCCTAGGATGTGCGGGGCCCAAGGCAGCATGCGGGGCCCAGGAAGCAAGCGATGAGCGCGGGGCCCCAAGCAAAAAACTTGCATTGCGGAGAAGCGCGGGGCCCAAGGCGGTTGCCTCGTTCGCCTTGCCCAAAGACCGGGCCTGAAACTACCCGCTGAACCCGCTTTGCTTACTAGAGTTATTTCCCTTACATCAGTAAAACTTATGTCTGTATTTTTGCATGGCCATGAAATATAAAGAATTCAAGGGGTTAGGGTGGGAATCCACTCTCCTGGCTGATGAAGATAACAGAAAAGGCGAGGATCGAATGACTGCACCAACGATCAAAAAGACGTTTTTGACACCATTTCCTCAATTATGAATGCCATCTCTTTCCCTTCTTCCTTCCTTCCTTCAGCTCCCTCTTCTTTACTCGTCTGCGAAACGAATCCAAGAATACACTACTGTGCACATCAATAACATACACTTATAATGGTCTAAATTTCTTTGTTTCGACTTTAAACAGTGTTGTACGGGTCACAACCTCACACATGTAATGATAAGGCGGACACATTACTGTCTACTTATTTTGAATAAACATGTCTCTTATTTGATGATGCAACTGAAGAATACAAGCATTAACGAATACTGTATTTTATTTACTTTTTCTTCCATTAATTTAAACGGTATTATCAACGAAGTTATTTGTCTTGTATCAAATTCGAAAAATCGGGCTGTTATTCATAAAAAAATCGGGCTGTGATTCATATTAAAAAATCGGGCTGTAATTCATATAAAAAAACAGCCTTCTTGCTTCATTATCCCGTTTTCCTAAAAACAGACTTATTTCAGTGCAATAATTATCCCGTTGTACATAAGCAATTGTACATTTACAAAGGAAACACGAAATTGTTGTTGTTCTTCTTCTTCTCATTATTATTATTATTATTATTATTATTATTATTATTATTATTATTATTAGTGGTAGCAGTATGTTACATCTGTTCATCCATATGAGTAAACCGACAAAAACATACATACATACATACATACATACATACATACATACATACATACACACACACACACTTACCAACCTACCTACCTACCTACATACATACACACACACACATACATACATTGTTACAACCATTTTGAAACAACATCGTCTGAATAATCCATATATTCATTATTGTTGTCTACACTTCGACGCGTCCTATGTATCCCTTTTGAAATCTGATATGTAACGCGTTATTAACCCTACAAACTATGTCGATTTTCGCATCTTCGAACAGGGCCAGTGCATTAACAGTTGTGGGGGGATGTAACAAGATAACCGGGTTGGATTTCGGATTTATACCAGAACACTTTTGAAGGTGATACAAATATAATGTTTATTGATGAATGACTTGAAATAAGAAAAGAATTATGATTAATACGTGCGTGTATAAGATCCAAATATTGGACAAATTAACACAATCAGCACGAACCTAATAATGCAACAAATGTAAATACAAATAAATGACCTTACACAGTACAAGGACAAAGGTGAACGATTCACAGTAATTTCAGAAGACGAAATGAATGATGAGTTTTACTCAAAATAGTAATAAAAAAAATGATGTACTTTACTCATATTGTAAAATGTATTCACTCAAATAGTGCACAATGAAGTACTTAACTCAAATAGTAAAATGATGAAAACAAAGGGATAGAAATCATACAAAATATCTTTACAGTCCCAAAACACTGGGTATAACAAACCCCAAAATTAGCCCACGGCTAAAAGATTACACGCATGGAGTAACACGAATCACTCCCATCACTAATACACTTGACTACCAGTCATACTAGTCAATCAAGCAATCAGCATTATAGGTAGTCACCGACCACCATTCAATTCCTTGGTCAATCAAACAATCAGCGCCCACCAATTCGGTCAGCAACGCCCGATCATCTGCTACTCGACCAGCAACACTGTTCACTCAGCTCTACGGCTGCTATGGTTCAGCTTTACACTGCTATGGTCAACTTCTATGGTTAGCTCTACAGTTGGTACCACGTCGACTACAATCACCATAGATCACTCTGATCAGCTGAAAATACATCCAACATCGTGTACTATGCATGGCACGGGCATATACAATAACACGTAATGACGTTATATACGGTAAGTTATACAAATTACATTATCGGTACCACATTACAAAACAATAATCAGGTTCAGAAGTGAACCTGTGTCCGATAAGATTCCTAAAGTACTAAACGTTTCTTAATAAAATGAAACTTTATATTGCTAATATAAAGCTCTTCCTAAGTCACAAACACGAATAGAAAATATTTGCATTATACAACTCAAGCCAAAGCAACATAGAAAATATACAAAAATAAACGTGGTAGTACAATAGCTATAACTTATAATAAGAAATAATATACATAAGAAATTAATAAATAACTTACATACCCCTACAGCTGAAGATGTGCAAGTCCCTAAGTAGACTGCTTACTGACAAGACGTTCCGTAATGTGAAGATATCGCCTTACGGTGAGGCATGTATACACAGACGATGTAGCCTACATCGTCTGTGCGCTGGAAGAATTCGGTTTTTCCAATCGAAAGCACTTCGCACGTGCGGCATAGGATGAACCAAACTCACTGTTTCGAAATATTGTACAATACACATAAATCACCCTCGGGTATCGTTGCACACAAAAAACGAAACCCGAGTACATGTATTTAATAAATAAAGGGATTTATTCAAGTCCGTGACAGGGGATATATACGCAGTCAGCTTGGATTTAGATATGAGATAATCTTTGAGTGGTAGTGCCATGCTCAGGCAAAAGCAAACACATCAGTCATTTTGTAATGACGTTAATATCATATACAACGACCACAGCAGGAAAGTGATATCCCTGACTACTATGAGAGAAATATACAACGACCACAGCGGGAAAGTGATATCCTTGAGTCCTATGGAAGAAAAATAAAACGAACAGAACGGAAAAGTGATATCCCTGTGTCCTATGAGACGATGCTATAAAACAATGTGAATTTTACAAGGAAGAAAGAATATTATGATAAATGCGAGAGTAACTTACAGTATTATTAAGTGAATTACAAATAATCCTGATAAAGTTCTATGAAAGTTCAAAAGAATGAAAACTTCCGTATAAATTTCAAAACCGGAAATGTACTGGTCCTCCAAGAATCGTGACGTTGTCAAGATGGCGTTGTCCAGAACTCCTTTGAAAAATTCACAATAGTTCCAGAATAATATTATAGTTCAAATAATGAGCACTTTCTATTTCCTCTGAACAGTCCAAACAAATGTTTTTCCTCTCGAATAATATCTAAGTACAACTTAAAACACGTGCATACTTATAGCTTGAACACAAGAAATGAGGATGACTCCAAAATAGGAATGAATCTGATTGCTCAGTTTTCTCCTTATATACACTTTCTATTACGACTATATTTCACAACATACCCCACGTGACAGATCTTACTACTCAATTTATCTCGAAAGTGCCTATTCAAGTGACCTAGCCCAACTAATGGGAAGTTACTGAATTCTTCTATAACCGTCCAAACCCCATCAGCCACTGCGAAATTTACCCAAAGTCGTCATTATTTCGTCTTATTATGAACATATGCATGCATCTGTTTACAGATCCTATGCAATTGTACGCTCTTAATAACCTATCTTTTGCCGCCTGCAGGGATGAAAGTTCACACGAGTGGCGAAACATAACGATGATTTCTACCACTATAAACACTTTTGTTTGGAAACTGAATTTCTTCTCTTCCTCATCATGATTGCTATCTTACCCACCACATCGATAATCGTCGTCATCGTCATCATCATTTGTATTATTTTTTTTTTCGCCATTATAATCAACATTATTGGCCGAAACGGTGCAGGTTCGAATCTTACCGTTGAAATTAGGGGCCCCGAGTGGCCGAGTGGTCTAAAGCGCTCACCGTTACGGATCACTGCCATCTCACCTCTGTCTGCGTGGGTTCGAGTCTTGAATTAGGCCAATGTGGGTATGTGAGAAAGCCTGCCGATAGCTTCTCCTGGGTCGGTGGTTCTTTCCGGGGTTTTCCCGGGTTCTTCCTCCACCATTAATACTGGCCGCCATGTATAGCCTATCTCATGCTAAAAATGGCTTTAAACCCTACAACAGCTACAACAACAACTACCGTTGGATCAACCCGGATCGACTTTTGTGCTGCGTCAATGGGCAAGGCTATTTACTAGGTACTAAATAACCAACTTGCATTGGAGCTAAGGAAAAAAAAAATACTTGTGATGCTGGGTCGTAAAACACGCAATCAAATCAACTCCAACTTTTATCGATGTCAGTTGTATGGACACGTCTGTTCAAATTGAAAATAAGTGCAAATATTCGAGAACACACGATTTCAATATCAATGTCTTTGATGAAACAGATTCAAAATGCTGTCAAACGTCATGCATGATTATGTCTATTATCAAATCATTGAAAATCCAACTAGAATAACAAGAAACTTCTACTCAGATATTGATTTAACCTTTTGAAATTTTGACACTCTATCGTGTGTTATGCATATATCTATTGCAAATACCGTAATGAATTAATTTATTTAATTAATTTAACATTCCATACATATATCATTTCTATAAACCTTCACAAACTTTATACAAACATTATTCCTTCCGATCTCGAAAATTCTCAATGGAACTAATTCAGTTGTTATGATAATTTTGAATCTTGCTTTGCATTATGTTAAAGTATTTTTAGTAATATCCAATATCAATATCGCCCAACTAAAAAAGTAAGTATATCTGATAAGAACCAAATAACCAGTTATAATACAGTGATGAAATTGACTTAGCAAGGCATGAAACCAAGGATGCTTATCGAAAATTACTGGAACTGAATACATCTGGACAGTGGCATATTTATCACACGTAACAACACCTCAATAACAACAGCAACAGCAACATCAACTCACAAACAAAACAAACAACTTGATCAGACAAACCTAGATAACATAGATAACATATTTGTTTCCCACTATTCATGAGTCTAAAGATGACATCAAGCAAATGTGGTTTATTACTAATGAACTTCTTCCAGAAAGCAAAGTTGCTGGTATAAATTCTCTTGAATTAAATGGAAAAATGTATTTCTGATTCAAAGTTATAGTCCTTGTGTCTTCAAAACACAAATTCAGATGAAAGCCACGAATTTTGATAAATAGCAATCTAAACTTCCTGAGAGTCTTGCACACATAAGTAATCTCTCATTATGGTTTAGCTTGCCATTTTAGCCATGAGACCATGTATGCATGGCCATGTGATTTAAATTATCAGAGCGATTGTTATGTTGGTATTACCCATGTTACTAACTGCTTTTAGTACCTTTATTACCTCATGGTAATTACAAATAGGCACAAATCTTTAATAAATTCCCACCAGCACAACATATATTATTTTTCATTACCTTACCGAAAATCCGAGAAAGTATGAAAAACTTGAAAGCTATTTTGGAAAAAAACCCACAACAACCTTGAAGGCACAAATGCGCTTGCATTATCGCGGTAATATATTCACACTGAATTACTGTGGTTATATGAATATTTCACAGTCAGACAGTATTAATGGCAATCTTTCTGACTTTTATATCAAAATAGGTATTACGCAAGGATATATAGTATGACCTATATTGTTTGCTATTTATCTAATTGATATACTTATTTCTTTTAGAAAGATCAAGTAAACATCTATGCAGATAATGATGCTTTTTATTTGGATGATAAAAACGCAGAAAAACTTAAATCACTTGCAGTATGGGACTAATTGAATTCTATTGTGCAGTATGGGACGGACTGAATGCCAGTGTACCGTATAGGACTGACTGAATGCTAATGTACAGTATGGGACGGACTGAATGCCAATGCACAGTATGGGACGAACTGAATGCTAATGTACAGCATGGGACTAATTGAATGTCAATGTACAGTATGGGACTGACTGAATGTCAGTTTACAGCATCGGACGGATTGAAAGCCAATGTGTAACATGGGACTGATTGAATGCCAATGTACAGTATGGGACTGATTGAATGCCAATGTACAGATTGGGACGGACTGAATGCTAATGGGTCGTATTGGACTGATTGAATGCCAATGTACAGCATTGGAATGGTTGAATTCCAATGTACAATATGGGACTGATTGAATGCCAGTGCACAGTATGGGACTGACTGCATGCCAGTGTGCATTATGGGGCAGATTGAATATCGATGCACAGTATGTGACTGACTGAATGCCAGTGTACACTAGGGAACTGATTGAATGCCAGTAAACTGATTCTCCATATTGATATGACCAGTTGTTGGCTTGTGTATTCAACAGAAAAGAGTAAATCTTGTTGATGCTAACCTATCTCTTAGACTCAAGAATCAAACACTGTGATATTTTGGTATTACTTTAAACCAAATCTTAATTTTGAGCAACAATGACAGAACGCAATTGACAAATTAAATGGAACTATTGGAATTCTGCTCTTTTTCCTTTCATTCCAAACCATACAATGACAATCTTTTATAACACTCCCATTCATGCCCACACCAATCTTTATAACACCCCCATTTATACCCACACCAATCTTTTAACACTCCCTTTCATGCCCACACCAATCTTTATAACTCTCATTCATGCCCACACTAATCTTTATAACACTCCCATTCATGCCCACACCAATTAGTATAATAATATTGGTGTCGTCAGCCAAAGGTTCATATTAGGAGACATAAAATACATCACACATTATAAATATAATTCTAAACTATACTTACTGCACTACAGTGCTGATTTGTTCAGTCATTTCAATTTCCAGCTGTCGTTACTGCACTCACACTGCTGATGTGCTCAATCAGTTCAATTTTCAAAGATTTTCAGGACAGATTATTGTCACATTCATATGTACGTTTGATTGTGCTTTCCACTGTAGAACAATATTACAGAACAGCTCCATTTTGCATCACGTGTCCACTGTCTTTTGTCACATGACCTTCTACTGAAATAATTGTTCACACGTTCTGACAAACATTCCCAGCTTTGTCTGACCACTAGAACATTCTTTAACAATGATCAAGGTAACTTTTCTTTCCTTTTCATATATGCATCATTGTGCAAGCTGCCCATACTCCATATTTCGGACGCTAAGTATTGACGTTACCTCGACGGGCTCAACTACTGTTCTTTGAACCTGAATATGTGTTTAAATGCAGCTTAAAGTTTACACTGAATATTTCAGTGTAAATCCAATCTTCTGCAATGTATTATAAGGTGAGGACGTTGTCCATGAATGTTTTGCTCATTATGCACTGGTGTTGTTTACTAAATTTCCACTCTCGGAATAGGAAGTTTTAGTTACACATTCGGAAGAGCCTCGTTGCTATGGCATAATATTGCATCAGACACGTGACATCTGATCCACAGGGTATAATTTTCCAATCCTACACCGATGCATTTTAAGGATTGTTGCTTAATGTATTAGATTCAAACTGGTTGATGTGTACATTGATAGAGATCACAGCAATTCTTTTCAGTGGTTTTGGTCCTTTGTAATGGAGTGTTATGTATATTTAATTTAATTGTTTGTCTGTTAGTTTTAAGTTTTTATTTTATTCCATTACATGTTATTGTAATGTAACATTGTTTACTGGACTTGACCGGGTCCAAAATTTAGTTCAGTTCTGTTTGACCTGATTGACTTTTTAATTTTTGTTTTAAATTTCATTTATGTAAACAACTAATAATAGCTTCTTTATTCTCCATGGGTATGAGCTCATTCACCAAATTATTATTCAAGTAAACAAGAAGGCATAAACTTGTTGATTTGGGTCATGGTTTTGGGGATTCCAAAGCAAATTTTATAGGGTATTATGTTTTAAATAAACAAGGCTCATTAGAACATTCTAGAAGGTTATTTTGCATTCGGTAATTTTTTTTTTTTTTTTAGAAACTGCTAATTTGTGACCTCAGGTCAAACACAGAACTATATTATCTTGTGATTGTGAAGATTTTACGAGCTGTGCTTTAACATCTGGCACTTTAAGTTGTATTATGTTGTGCCCAGTTTGGGCTGAATGTTATTTTCTTCCAATTATTAATTTCAAGTGATTATTTTCTGTGGAAATACAAAAGTGCTCTGACAAAATTCTTGGATCAAGACATTCATTGGAATTTATACTGAATCCAAACCTGGAATAATATTTACGTGATTCAACAAGAGACTGTTGACACATCAGTACGACACAGGCTATAACAGACACGTCATCGCCTTCAGTTTTAAATCTCTTTGGGACTTGAATTTTATTCAGGACTTTTTATTACTAGGACTTGTGACTTTAATTCTTGGATTATTTTTGGATTTAATTAGCAATACAGTAAGTTCTTTTTTCTCATTTTTCACTTTGTATTGTAGGGAAATAAATTATTTGTTAAATTTTACTAAGCTTGTTGTCTTCACTCTTTTCTGTTACTTGTTTTAAGAGCATAGACTTGTAACATGAGTGACATCCCACTTGATGTACAGCTCATTACTTTCAAGCTTTTAATAAAAATGTGTTCATTTAAAAAATATCTCCAGAAAACTTCATTTTAATGTTTATGCCTTGTGATAATAGAGGTATCATGTTTTAATTGTTCGGATCCCTTCTAGTTGCCTTCGGTATGTTTTATTTGATGGGACATGTTGGTTATGCCATATTTTTGGTCTGTGTGTTTCCATATTTTAGTATGTTTTATACAGGCATTATCTCAGTTTTGGCATTTTATTGTTATTGTGTTTTATTCACCCTTGCCCCATACGTTTTAGTTACTGTCTTCTTATTTAATGTCCATTGTGACCTTTTCGTTTTGTACTGTTGTCATGAGTGTGTTTTACATTATATGTAACCTTTGAAAAATAATTGTTTTGTAATTGAAAAGGTATCCAATACAAATCCCATGTGTTACGTATATGTAATTTAATTACTTGTGTGTTAGTTTTAAATTTTTTGTTAATTTTTTTTCATTACATTTTATTGTAATGATAATTTTCATTGGATTTGAGTCTCTTTTCGGAAAATTGGCTTGACCCGATTAGATTATAACGGTTACTTTAGCATTATTTTTAGCTCACCCTGGTTCATAGATCTTGTAAACATCGGGTGAATACGATTGGCTATTACCAAGGTCATGATCTGCTTGCGTGATAGCTCTAATTTGTAAACAACTTTTGTATTGAATCTTATAAGATTCGCTAAGTTCTTTCAAGGCCTAAGTGATAAATGGCATTTTTTTTTTTATTGCGCTGTTCAAAGTAGTAAATCACGTAGCCCGCCACGCGAGCCACCATGTGATCTAAAATCGAGGCTTAAAACAGCCATTTTCTACTAGATCTATTCAGTCGTATCTTAGACCTTGAGGGTACAAGGTGTTTCTATTGTTGATGTCAGATTGTTTTGAAGTTCATCCATTTTTTTTTAATTTAATAATTCATTCTCTAGAAAATTACACAAGTGCTTCATATTTATAAAAGTTCTGGGAGAAAGATATTCAGTGAAAATTTATTCTGGAATTCTAAACGGAAAATTATAAACTGTGATTCAATCGAGGATCTGTTGCCATCAGTACAACGACCTTATCTGACGTCATCGCCTCCATATTGGAACGTCATCGAGATTCGAACCTGTATTCAATTAGAACTGTTTAGTGATAGCACTTATATTTTTCAATTTTAGGATTAATTTTTGGATTATATTCACAAACCGTAAGTCCTATTTCCTATTTTTTACATTGTTTTCTAGGGAAATAAATTATTTTGTTAAAATTTACAAAGCTTGTTGACTTCACTCTTTTCTTTTGTTACATTTGTACGAGTCTACACGTAACACATGTATAACAAGATTGTATAACTACGGGCTGATATTTTGTCAATGGTCTACATGCAATCTATGACTAATTCATCAATCGGCATAAAATTATGTTTTCTCTGTGTACTGCAGTTTAAGATAGTACATGTAGCGTGTACTGCACTTTAAGACAGTACAGTTAAATTTCTGAATAGCACACACTGTAGATCCTAAGTATTAACTATTATAATGGTCATCAATGTAGCATACTATTTACCGATCCTAATGGTCACCAATGTAGCTTACTTATTACCGATCTTAATGGTCATCAATGTAGCTAACTTATTACTGACCATAATGGTCATTAATGTAGATTACTTATTACCGATCCTAATGGTCATCAATGTAGCTTACTTATTACCCATAATAATGTCATCAATGTCGCTTATTTATTTCCGATCATAATGGTCATCCATGTAGCTTACTTATTTCCGATCATAATGGTCTTCAATATTGCTAACTTATTAACCACATAATGGTCATCACTGTAACTTATTACCGATCGTATTAGTCATCAATGTAGCTTGTTATCCATGATAATGGTCACCAATGTTAATCTATTTCTTGATCAAGAATCACTTTCACAAGAATGTACACTTCGCGGAACACTAAGCTGTGACTTCACTTTTGAGGAAGAAATGTACATTACACAATAAACTGAATTCTTCTGCGACAGAGTTGAAAATCCTTATTGTACAGCGGTGTGCAGTGATGTAATAATCCCAATCGTTTAAAAAGAAATCAATAGACTTTATACAGATATAATTAATTGCACTGACTAACCCCAGTAAAGGCGTATTGAATAAATCCTGGTCTTGTCATGGTGTTATGCCAGGATGTAACGGTTGCCTTAAAGAATACCAATATGCACGAAAAGCACAAGTCATGTGTTGTAAACGTAAACCTCAACAAGGGTCTATCCGTGACCTAATGCGTTGAACCAGAGTTCAGTTTAAATGAGAGAATGTGAAAGAAAAGAATTAAGACATATAACTGAATAATACTGAATTTTGGAAACAGTTAAGCAATATTAATGCGAAATACGCTTGCAAACACTATCGAGAAAACATCATCGAAAAGACTATCGGAAGTACGTGAGAACAGGATATTGACTATTTCACTAACACAGGATGTAAATGATTCAGAGGCACCGTTGCTTCGTCAGCATGATATTCTTATTCAAGTTTTATCGAACCTGTTTCAATATCCGAAACTGCTCAGGGACACACTTTTTACATGCAGAGCACTTACAATTTTCTTGTCAAAGGATTAAATGTTATTTTAATGATTTTATGTAATTGTACGTTTTTCATTTACTTTGTCGCAGACGTGTTTTGCAAAAGTTACAGATGTTCTCCTGGCAAAATGCAGAATGTGCAAAATAGCAGATAAAATTCACTATATACATATTACGGTAACCACACTTATTTCCAAAGTATTTGGACATCTTTAAATCAGCATTAAACTGCAGACAAGCTTGGGTGGGTGTAGGAAATACCACTCAACGGAAACGTGCCTTTATGCAGTAAAGTAACTATATGTCGATTGCTTAGTAGTCCCATGTTGTTCGTGTCAGTAAGACTTCACTGGCCACATTTTATAAAAGCTGATTGACAATTAAATGCTATTCCAATTTCTGAGAGTCCTTTTTGACATAACACTAGTGCTATACAGGGAGATGCTCTTTCGCCACTCATTTTTAATATATTATTTATAAATGTGTATATAAGGCGTTATGTAAGCTGTGTGAGTCGGCAACTGACGGTTTATACCACGATAATCTCAGGGGAAAAAAACAACATTAAGTTCTTATAATTGCTATTGTTTATATTTTATTTATTTTATTTTGTATTTTATTTTTCGTTTCTCAGAATTTATTTTCCTGCTCATTAACAGTTTAGGCTACCTACAGGGGCTACTTGCAAATGAAATTAAGACTATCGATAAACGGTGATAGTAATGGGGGTCCAATAGTCAAACAGTGCAAGACATCGACAATGACAATTACGATGGGGGAGTAGCGGGATTTCAACCCCACACCTTCCCTATCGTAACTATCAATTACTTACATTGTAGGACCGTGATTCCAATTGCTATAATATTAGTCTTTGACACCCCCTCCTCCCAATCCCTATATCCCTATATCCATTTACATATAGTTTTCAATTAATTTGTAATGAGCCGCAGTTGAAGTGCTGTACAACATAACCCCTATGTTCTTCTTGGCAGATTGTGAGTTTCCCAGCTTTTTTCAAACCTAATCAAAAGCAGAATTGTTTATCGTCAGAAAAAAATATTAAGATTTGTTATTTGATTCTGTCAAATCAATTTATTAAATTTTCTAAATAAAATATAAGCCCACTGTTTTTATTTGTTTCAAAGGCATGCACTGTGTATGCCTTCCGATTCAGTGTTCGCGTTTGTTACGTTGCACGTGGCCATATTTACAGAAGAATGAAGTGGTTCTCCGTACTTTAAATCATACTCCTGCTTCGCCCTGACTAGGATGTCCTTGAGGTTTTTTGGTCTCCGGTAGGCTACTACAGGCTTGTTAGTGAGGATTAATAATAGTGCGTCCGACGATTCCACGATGGGCCAGTGTTTCCCGATGATTTTACCTACTTTGGGGTTGTCTGGATGGTAGGTCGGGATAAATGGTACCAGTATTTTCCAGCATCCGCAACAAGTTGAAATAAACTAGTTGAAACATAATAAATTTAAAGGTTTAATTCCTGTAGAAACCGCCATGTAAAGTTTTGCAAACACAACGATTTTTTTTTTTTTTTTTTTTTTTTTTTTTTTTTTTTTTTTTTTTTTTTTTTGAAAAAGACTCATTAGGAGTCGAAAAGGCTCAGGCTAGTTAGATACTAGTTTTTTTACTGTTCGTTGTCAGTTTATTGCATTTATCTTAATCAATCCCTGACACACGTGATCCCTTGCTGGATCCAATGCACTTGAAAGGACTGTTATTCGCCATATGATTTGTATTATTTATTCGCCATATGATGTGTATTATATATAATGTGTATTATATA
>JAECUM010025352.1:0-31636 GCA_016617855.1 Megalonaias nervosa | reverse complement strand
TACAGTAAATTTCTCGGTTACGTAGTACACATACTGTGATGTATTTAATGTTTTGTTGTTGTTTCTTAAACACACTATAATGTTCTAAAATCGATTATTATTAATTAAATATGAAAATGTCCAAAGGCACCCCCCCCCTCTCTCTGGACCATCGTAGCAAGATATGGGATAAAATCTACGAAATGATGAACGTAGAGGATTTTCGTTTGTGTCATCCCACGATATCACTGGACTTATGAATTATGGTAAAAGTTATGTCAAACCGACAAAAGGGTGTGTGTGTGTGTGTGTGTGTGTGTGTGTGTGTGTGTGAGAGAGAGAGAGAGAGAGAGAGAGAGAGAGAGAGAGAGAGAGAGAGAGTGAGTTTATGGTCGGTTGTACTCTTGCTAAACAGAATAATGACATAGGTCAACTCTAAATATATTAAAATATTTTAATTACCTCTTGTTGCTTCGTCATTTTGCTTAGTTTCTATTCCACATTAATTTCCATGCGTCGGTGGTGAATGCTTAGTGTTGTTACGACTATGTAGTTTAATTACTTTGTATGTTAAAATTTGAATTCTTTGTATTTCATTTTTGAATCATTATATTTTATTATGACGATGATTATGTTCACAGGATCTGATATTTTTGAAAGAAACATTGTGCTTATTTAGAACGTAAATATGACTCTCGACTTTCGTTAATTTATTTTTTTATTTTTTTTTTTTTTTTGAAGATTGCCGGGTGGATAAACAGCCGACATAAACGATTTGGTCGTGGCCAAGGTCATTTCCTACGCATACGTGATTACATCATGTACTGCGATTGTTAGATGATGCAATAACCACGGGTTCTTCGTGCGTGTGCATGAAATGACGTTTTGGTTCGTTTTATAAACACTTAGGTCCCTGTGAAATAGAGAGTCGTTTTTATACCTGGAAAAGAAGGTATTATTTTCCTTGTGCTGGAAAGAGTTTATTTTTTTTTACATCCGTAGAGCTCGAAATGTGTCTTGTTATAGATGACAGCTATAGGAGTTCATCTACTTTTTAAATAATAATTTATTTTTCCCTGGAGAACTACACAAGTGGTTTAGGACAAAGACATTCAGTGAAATTCATTCTTAATTAGAATAGTACAGTACAAATTGTGGTTCAACGTGAAATTCTGGACATTTGTGTAAAGACTTCACCAGACGTCATCATTCTCCATCTTGGAACGTGATCAAGATTCGAACCTGGATTCAGTTAAAATTATTTAGTGATAGGAGTTGTATGATTTCAGTATTAGGATAAATGTTTGGATTTTCTTCATAAACCGTAAGTCCTATTTCATAATTTCACCTTTTCACCGTGTTTTCTAGGGAAATAAATCATTTTTGTTAAAACTTACAAAGCTTGTTGTCTTCACTCTTTTCTTTTGTTACTTTTGAACGAGCCGATACGTAGCAGTGTTCATGTGAATGGCGTACCTAACCAAGTGTTTATAGAGCTCTACTTTTATTATTAAAACCATCTTTCACGTTTAAATCATAAGTGTGTATTATGTTGATTTAATTAATGTGAAGAAAAATAGAAACTAAAACAAGAAAACAATCAACTTATCAATATGCAGAGGTCATTGTAGATAGCCACAAAAGGCATAGAACTACATTTTTTTAGCGGACACTCTCAGGGATGTGAGGAATTCGTTCACTAGGTCAGTACACAGCTGCCTGTATAAATCTGAACACCGTTCAAAGGGCAAATATATGTATTTGCATGTGATATAAATATAAAATATGTACAGAATGTACACTGTATCAATGATACACCACTCGTTGTATAAATGTTTCATTAAAAGGAAACTCAACAAGCTTCGTTTCCTTTTAATGAAAAATTTATACATCTCGTGGTATATCATTGATACAGCGTACATACTATACATGTTATATATATATATAGTTATAGTTATATATAGTTATATATATATAGTTATATATATATATATATATATATATATATATATATATATATATATATAAAGTCCTCAGTCGCTTGCTCGCGTTGGGTACAAAAAATATTATGAGCTTACTGGAATAAATGTTTACTGGCGGCATTCAAATGCACAACTTGATGACCTTTATCCAAAACTCGGAAAGATTCTTAGTTTGTAGGAAATTGCCACTTTGGATTCTGAAAAAGAATTCCATAGGATGTCAATGATTGAATCTAAACCCTGAAAACCATTGTTTGATCCTGATCGAAGCACCTTCAATGTGGTTAAAACATCTGAAGAATTTTTTGGAGCCACGTCGATATTTTCATGAGGCAAACAATGCGTTTGCCGTTGATAATATCACATATGTGTATTCTACATGGTAATTTGCGTGTGACATTAACCAAAAAACAGTCGATAAAGGGCGCATACCAGTAGCCCACTAGAAAAAAAGCCCGTGACGGACACCTCTCAAGCGAGTTGCCATTGACCTAATTGCTCCAATTGACCCCGTTACAGAGAACAGACACTGCCACATACTGACAATGCTCGATTTCCCAACTCGATATCCGGAAGCTGTAGCACTACGCCATATAAACACTTTCACTGTGACTGGGGCGTTGATTGATTGACATGTTTTCTAGAGTAGGAATCCCCTAGGAAATACTCAGTGATACTTCAGTTTACTTCTGATCTCATGAAAGAAATCATGCGGCTACGATCTATCCAACGGTTGTACAGTAGCCTATATCATTCTTAGATAAATGGTTTAGTAGAGTGGTTGAATGGCTTCAGTGACCATATTATGTCCTATTAACCATGAGCGACCAGTCTGTTGGAACAGATATCTTCCGGTAGTACTCTTTGCCTATTGAGTAGTTCCAAATGAGAGTATCGGATTTCCTCAGTTCCAGTTATTCTGTGGAAATAAAACGCGAAGTCACATGCAAATTCTTAAGGAACTTTGGATTTGTCGAAATGAAGAGCAGGAAGTTAAATTATATCTCAGTAAGTAATATATTTGCGTAATAGTTTGGCAGAAACATGCAAGCTTGCTCAGAGATCCGTTACCCAGACAGCTGGTAAGTATAATCAGCTACTTACAGGTCCCTAAAGCCAGGTTTGAAAGTATTGGTTTTAAGGCCTACAAACGCTAATCGTCTCCTGTTATGTTGGAAGGGTCCATATTTAGTTACAGAAACCATTAATCCTTGCAATTACAGAGTTTCGATATTCCAAAACAACATGCTCAAGAAATAAAATGAACGGAAAGAGGTTCAACAATATCCTGAGTATATCATTCTTGTTTTTTATAGATCAGGGGGATGACCATTCGGAATCCATGTCTATTCCAATGCTAGAGACACTCCATGACTATTCCAATGCTAGAGACACTCCACGCAAATTCCAATGCTAAAGACACTTGATCCCTATTCCAGTGCTAGAGACTCTCGATGCCTATTCCAATGCTAGAGACACTCCATGTCTATTCCAATGCTAGAGACACTCCATGTATATTCCAATGCTAGAGACACTCCATGACTATTCCAATGCTAGAGACACTCCATAACTATTTCAATGCTAGAGACACTCCATGACTATTCCAATGTTAGAGACACTCCATGACTATTTCAATGCTAGAGACTCTCCATGTCTATTCCAATGCTAGAGACACTCCATGCCTATTCCAATGCTAAAGACACTCGATCCCTATTCCAATGCTAGAGACACTCCATGTCTATTCCAATGCTAGAGATACTCCATGACTATTCCAATGCTTGAGACACTCCATGACTATTTCAATGCTAGAGACACTCCACGACTATTCCAATGCTAGAGACACTCCATGCCAATTCCAATGCTAAAGACACTCCATGTCTATTCCAATGCTAGAGACACTCCATGCCTATTCCAATGCTAGAGACACTCCATGACTATTCCAATGCTAGAGACACTCCATGTTTATTCCAATGCTAGAGACACTCCATGTCTATTCCAATGCTAGAGACACTCCATGACTATGCTAGAGACACTCCATGACTATTCCAATGCTAGAGACACTCCATGCAAATTCCAATGCTAAAGACACTTGATCCCTATTCCAGTGCTAGAGACTCTCGATGCCTATTCCAATGCTAGAGACACTCCATGACTATTCCAATGCTAGAGACACTCCATGACTATTTCAATGCTAGAGACACTCCATGTCTATTCCAATGCTAGAGACACTCCATGCCTATTCCAATGCTAAAGATACTCGATCCCTATTCCAATGCTAGAGACACTCCATGTCTATTCCAATGCTAGAGATACTCCATGACTATTCCAATGCTAGAGACACTCCAGGACTATTTCAATGCTAGAGACACTCCATGTCTATTCCAATGCTTGAGACACTCCATGCCTATTCCAATGCTACAGACATCATCATCATCATCATTATCATCATCAATCCTTTAACCCAAAAGGTCGTTGGGGCACCACAGTTGACTTTACAACCAATTATCTCCATCTTTCCCTGTTCTCTACTGCCCTTTGGGAATCTCCAAATCCCATGCCTGTCCACTCCTTAATGTTGTCTTCACACCTCTTTTTCTGTCTGCCTCTTCCTCTGCTCTTGAGACATGACCGTACCACTTTAGTCTGCGCTTTTTTTCACATTGTTCAAGAGGTCTTCATAGGATCCGATGGCTCGCTGGATTCTGTTGTGGACTTCTTCGTTGGTTACATGGTCAATGTATGAGATGCGCAAGATCTTGCGGTAGTATCTCATTTCGACGGTTTGAATCCATCTTTGTAGATCTGATGTGAGCGTTCATGTTTCACAAGCATACAGAAAGATGAATATAACAATCGAGCGCATCAGCCTTTATCTTGGAGCCTAAAGCAATGTTGGTATCTTTCCATATTGGTCTCAACCTTGTTATTGCTGCTGTTGTCTGGGCAATCCTGCAAAGTAGTTCTGGTTTGGAACCCTCATCTGCGCTAATTGATCCCAAGTACTTGAAGCTTGTGACTCTTTCCAGCTTCTGTCCACTGACCTTTATTTCTGCACTGATGCCATTGGTGTTGTTTGGCATAAGTTTGTTTTTTTCGGCGCTAATCTCCATGCCGTATGCTGTGGAGGTTGTGTCGATGCGCTCAACCAAGTCAGCCAGTTCTTTATAATCTCCTAGCTAAACCATCAATATCATCTGCGAAGCTAAGGTTGGTGATTGTTCTTCCTCCGATGCTGACAGTGCCCTTGTGGTCATGCAAGGCATCCTCCATGATCCTTTCCGGGAAAATGTTGAAGATTGTAGGTGACAGTATATATCCCTGTCTGACTCAACTGTTGTTCGAAACCAATCTCCTCTGCTGCCATTGATGAGGGCAGCATTGGTGGCTTTGTAATAGAGTTGCTCAACAACCTGCACCAGGTTTGAGCTGATGTTGTACTTCCTCATAGTTGCCCATAAGGCTGCATGCCATACCCTATCATATACTAGAGACACTGCATGTCTATTCCGATGCTAGAGACACGTCATGTCTATTCCAATGCTAGAGACACTCCCAACAAGTAATGAATGCTATTGTCAATACTGACAAACAATCCGAATTGATGCAAATATTTCATAACTTTAAAGGCGTCCTAACCAAAAACCCAGGTCAAACCAAATTGATAGAACATACAGTTAGTAACCAGATATAAACCCATCAACGTCAAACCATATTCTACACTATTTACAACCAGAGATATAATCGGAAACGAAGACAAAAGCAGGATTGACTTTGAAACATGAAAATTAAAATAATCTTCACCGATTGTCCTTGTGAAAATGAAAGACGATTTGACACGCGTTCGTATCGATTACCGACAGCTCAAAAAAAAATTAAAAGTTTTGATGCAGAACCTGTACCTTCACATTAAGAATTTTCTCCGGCCTAAAGGGTCCAAAATATTTCACTAAATATGACCTTAAAAGAGGATATTGGCAAATACCTGTAGCCCTGCTGATCGAGAAAAAAAAAAAATAAATAGCTTTACAGCTGACTTCATTAGGCCAATTTCAATTTGTGAGAATGCCCTTTGGATTGGTCAATGGGCTGGCCACTTTTGCATGGCTTTTGCACGGCTTATGCAAAAATTACCCTTAGAGAACCATGACACCTGGAAGGTTTTGGATGATATTTTGATTATATCGCAACTTGGTAAAGACACCTAGAATTAGTTCGTGATGTACTTGAGATTCTGAAAGAAAATAGTCTTACATTGCAATAAGGCAAGGTTCAAACAACTAGAATTTCTCGGACATGGTGGTGAGAAATCCTACAGTTATCAATACCAAACACCAAGTTAGAGCTGTTATGCTGATTGGCGGAAAACGAGCCGGCAATAATTCCCCAGAAATCATTAATGAAGCAGCTGATATTTGTCAGAGATTATTTACAGGAGGTAATATGGATATTAATGTTTACCGGTCACTCATCCATGAAATCGCCGATGATTACCGCAGTGATTAAGGGTATACAATTAGATCAGTGACAAGAAAATAAGATCATACATAATGCTCACCGTGGACCGATCATGGTCAGGTAGATAAATTCGCGATTACCTACATATAAAGCGTTCTACGGAGATGGACTCGGTATTGTTGTTCAGGGTCTATTCAGAA
Organism: Megalonaias nervosa; assembly: GCA_016617855.1. Lineage (NCBI taxonomy): Eukaryota > Metazoa > Mollusca > Bivalvia > Unionida > Unionidae > Megalonaias > Megalonaias nervosa. The sequence goes on along the minus strand of JAECUM010025352.1, from coordinate 25,020 downwards.
GGATGCCCCAAAAGCAATACCGATTGCAAAGCAACTGGGAATGAAAGCTATTGACGTTGTTTGTGATAAAGGTATTGGTGCTGTTAGTGATATGCCGGTAAAGCATTCTCAGCAATCAAGGATAGACCTCAGCCAGTAAAATTACATAGCACCGAAGTTATGCCTGCAAATGTTAGTAAAATAATAAATCAATCTGCAAATCAAAAACTAGCAGAGTTGGCTGGTGTACCTCTATCAGAAAAGAAAACAAATATAACAGCTTGTCTGATAGCAGGAAGTGGTCTTCTTGTTAGAAGATAGCAAGTATAATATAGATGTTCAAACGTGTATCTGATCCCACATTCGACATGGACGCACCAGTTATCAAAGATGAATCGATGCGTGATTATCAATATTATTCTTATGACTGTTACGTATAGGCTCGTTCAAAAGTAACAGAAGAAAAGAGTGAAACCAACAAGCTTTGTAAGTTTTAACAAAAATAATTTATTTCCCTAGAAAACACGGTGAAAAGGTCAAAATAGAAAATAGGACTTACAGTTTCTGAAGACAATACAAATATTTATCCTAGTACTGAAAAAATACAAGTCCTATCACTAAATACATTCAGCACATGCGCATTAGAGATAGGTCATAGTGTTTGCATTCAGCACATGAGTATTAGAAAGAGGTAATAATGTTTGCACAAAAATTAAATACTTCCATTAGAGAAAAGCCATAGTGTCTTCATTCAGCATATGCACCACATTCTTGCATTAGAGAGGAGTCATAGTGTTTGCATTCAACACATGTGCATTAGAGAGGTCATAATGTTTGCATTCAGCACATACAACAAATACTTGCATTAGAGAGAGCTCATAGTGCTTGCATTCAGCACATGCATCAAATAGATGCATTTGAGAGAGGTGGTAGTGTTTGCATTCAGCAAATGCACCATATACTTGCATTAGAGAAAGGTAACAGTGTTTGCACTCAGCAGATGCACCAAATACTTGCATTAGAGAGAGCTCATAGTGCTTGCATTCAGCACATGCACCAAGTACTTGCATTAAAGAGAGGTCATAGTGTTTGCATTCAGTACATGTGCATTAGAGAGAGATCATAGTGTTTCCATTTAGCACATGTGCACTAGTGAGAGGTCATAGCGTTTGCATTCAGCACATGTGCATCACATCGAGGTTATAGCGTTTGCATTCAGCATATGTGCATTAGAGAGAGGTCATGCTATTTGCATTCAGTACATGCACTAAATACTTGCATTGGAGAGAAGTCTCAATGTTTACATTCTGCATATGCACCACATCCTTTCAGTGGGGAGAAGTCAATGTGATTGCATTCAGCACGTGCACTAAATACGTACATTAGAGAGAGGTGATAGTGTTTGCATTCAGTACATGCACCAAAAAATGGCATTAGAGAGAGGTGAGAGTGTTTGCATTCAGCACATGCACTAAATACTTGCATTAGAGAGAGGTGATAGTGTTTGCATTCATCACATGCATCAAATACTTGTATTTGAGAGAGGTCATGGTGTTTGCATTCAGAACATCCACCAAGTACTTGCATTAAAGAGAGCTGATGGTGTTAGCATTCAGCACATGCACCAAATAATTGCATTAGAGAGAGGTCATAGTGTTTGCATTCAGCAAATGCACCAAATACTTGCATTAGAGAGAGGTGAGAGTGTTTTTATATTCAGCACATGCACCAAATACTTGCATTAGAGAGAGGTGATAGTGTTTGCATTCAGCACATGCAGAAATACTTGCATTAGAGAGAAGTCATCGTGTTTGCATTCAGCACACGCACCAAATAGTTGCATCAGAGAGAGGTCATGGTGTTACCATTCAGCACATGCACCAAATATTTGCATTAGAGAGAGCTCATAGTGTTTGCTTTCAGCACATGCACCATGTACTTGTATGAAATAGAGGTCGTGGTGTTTGCATTCAGCACATGCAGCAAATAGTTGCATTAGAGAGACGGCATGGCGTTTGCATTCAGCACATACACCAAGTACTTGCATTAGAGAGAGGTGATAGTGTTTGTATTCAGCACATGCACAAAATACTTGCATTAGTGAGAGGTCATAGTGTTTGCATTCAGCACATGTACCAAATACTTGCATTAGAGAGAGGTCATGGTGTTTGCAGTCAGCACATGAACCAAGTACATGCATCAGAGAGAGATGAAGGTGTTTGCAGTCAGCACATGCACCAAGTACATGCATTAGAGAGAGGTCATGGTGTTTGCATTCAGCACATGCACCAAGTACTTGCCTTAGAGAGAGGTGATAGTGTTTGCATTCAGCACATGCAGAAATACTTGCATTAGAGAGAAGTCATCGTGTTTGCATTCAGCACACGCACCAAATAGTTGCATCAGAGAGAGGTCATGGTGTTACCATTCAGCACATGCGCCAAATATTTGCATTAGAGAGAGCTCATAGTGTTTGCTTTCAGCACATGCACCATGTACTTGCATGAAATAGAGGTCGTGGTGTTTGCATTCAGCACATGCAGCAAATAGTTGCATTAGAGAGACGGCATGGCGTTTGCATTCAGCACATACACCAAGTACTTGCATTAGAGAGAGGTGATAGTGTTTGTATTCAGCACATGCACAAAATGCTTGCATTAGTGAGAGGTCATAGTGTTTGCATTCAGCACATGTACCAAATACTTGCATTAGAGAGATGTCATAGTGTTTGCATTCAGCACATTAAACAAGGACTTGGATTAGAGAGAGGTCATGGTGTTTGCGTTCGGCACATGCATCACATACTTGCATTAGAGAGAGATCATACTGTTTGCATTCAGCACATGCACCAAATACTTGCATTAGAGAGAGGTCATGGTGTTTGCAGTCAGCACATGCACCAAGTACATGCATCAGAGAGAGGTGATGGTGTTTGCAGTCAGCACATGCACCAAGTACATGCATTAGAGAGAGGTCATGGTGTTTGCATTCAGCACATGCACCAAGTACTTGCCTTAGAGAGAGGTGATAGTGTTTGCATTCAGCGCATGCAGAAATACTTGCATTAGAGAGAAGTCATCGTGTTTGCATTCAGCACACGCACCAAATAGTTGCATCAGAGAGAGGTCATGGTGTTACCATTCAGCACATGCACCAAATATTTGCATTAGAGAGAGCTCATAGTGTTTGCTTTCAGCACATGCACCATGTACTTGCATGAAATAGAGGTCGTGGTGTTTGCATTCAGCACATGCAGCAAATAGTTGCATTAGAGAGATGGCATGGCGTTTGCATTCAGCACATACACCAAGTACTTGCATTAGAGAGAGGTGATAGTGTTTGTATTCAGCACATGCACAAAATACTTGCATTAGTGAGAGGTCATAGTGTTTGCATTCAGCACATGTACCAAATACTTGCATTAGAGAGATGTCATAGTGTTTGCATTCAGCACATTAAACAAGGACTTGGATTAGAGAGAGGTCATGGTGTTTGCGTTCGGCACATGCATCACATACTTGCATTAGAGAGAGATCATACTGTTTGCATTCAGCACATGCACCAAATACTTGCATTAGAGAGAGGTCATGGTGTTTGCAGTCAGCACATGCACCAAGTACATGCATCAGAGAGAGGTGATGGTGTTTGCAGTCAGCACATGCACCCAAATACTTGCATTAGAGAGAGGTGAAGGTGTTTACATTCAGCACATCCACCAAATGCTTGCACTAGAGAGAGCTCATGGTGTTTGCATTCAGCACATGCACCAAATACATGTATTTGAGAGAGGTCATGGTGTTTGCATTCAGCACATGCACCAAATGCTTGCATTAGAGAGACCTCATGGTGTCTGCATGCAGCAGATGCATCAAATACTTGCATTAGAGTGAGGTCATGGCGTTTGCAATCAGCACATGCACCAAGAACTTGCATTAGAGAAAGGTGATAGTGTTTGCCTTCAGCACATGCACCAAATACTTGCATTAAAGAGAGGTCATAGTGTTTCCATTCAGCACATACACCAAATACTTGCATTAGAGAGAGGTGATAGTGATTGCATTCAGCACATCCACCAAGTACTTGCATTAGAGAAAGGCCATGGTGTTCGCATTCAGCATGCACCAAATACTTGGATTAGAGAGAGGTCATGTTGTTTGCAGTCAGCAAATGGACCAAGTACATGCATTAGACAGAGGTCATGTTGCTTGCATTCAGCACATGCACCAAGTACTTGCAACAGAGAGAGGTCTCTCTTAGAGAGAGGTAATAGTGTTTGCATTCAGCACATGCACCAAATACTAGCATTAGAGAGAGGTGATGGTGTTTGCATTCAGCACATGCACCAAATACTTGCATTAGAGAAAGCTCATAGTGCTTGCATTCAGCACATGCATCAAATAGATGCATTTGAGAGAGGTCATGGTGTTTCCATTCAGCACATGAACCAAGTGATAGCATTAGAGAGAGCTCATGGTGTTTGCATTCAGCAGATGCACGAAATACTTGCATTAGAGATAGGTCATGGCGTTTTCATTCAGCACATGCACCAAATACTTGCATTAGAGACAGGTGATAGTGTTTGGAGTCAGTAGATGCACCAACTGCATTAGAGAGAGGTGATAGTGTTTGAATTCAGCACATGCACCAAACACTTGCATTAAAGAGAGGTCGTAGTGTTTGCATTCAGCACATGCACAAAATCCTTGCATTTGTGTGAGGCCATAGTGTTTGCATTCAGCACATGCACCAAACACTTGCATTAGAAAGAGGTCGTAGTGATTGCATTCAGTACATGCATCAAATATTTGCATTAGTGAGAGCTCATGGTGTTTGCATTCAACACATGCACCAGGTACTTGCATTAGACAGAGCTCATGGTGTTTGCATTCAACACATGGAGCACATACTTGCATTAGAGAGAGGTCATATTGTTTGGATTCAGCACATGCGCAAAATACTTGCATTTCAGTGAGGTCATACTGTTTGCATTCAGCACATGCGCCAAATAGTTGCATTAGGGAGAGGTCAGAGTATCTGCATTCAGCACATGCACCAAGTACTTGCATTAGGGAGTGGTCATGGTGTTTGCATTCAGCACATGCACCAAGTACTTGCATTATAGAGAGGTGATAGTGTTTGCATTCAGCACATGCACCAAATAGTTGCATTAGGGAGAGGTAATGGTGGTTGCATTAACCACATGCACCATATACTTGCATTAGGGAGAGGTGATGGTGGTTGCATTCATCACATGCATCAAATAATTTGCATTAGAGAGAGGTCATGGTGTTTCCATTCAGCACATGCACCATGTACGTGCATTAGAGAGAGGTCATATTGTTTGCATTAAGCACATGCACCAAATACTTGCATTAGAGAGTTGTCATGGTGGTTGCATTCAGCACATGCACCAAGTACTTGCATTAGAGAGAGGTCATGGTGTTTGGATTCAGCACATGCACCAAATACTTGCATTAGGGAGAGAGCTCATAATGTTTGAATTCAGCACATGCACCAAATACTTGCATTAGAGAGAGGTCATAGTGTTTGCATTCAGCAGATGCACCAAGTACTTGCATTAGAGAGTGGTCATAATGTTTTCATTCAGCACATGCACCAAGTACCTGCTTTAGAGATAGGTGATAGTGTTTGCATTCAGCACATGCACCAAATGCTTGCATCATAGAGAGCTCATGGTGTTTGCATTCAGGACATGTGCATCATATCGAGGTTATAGTGTTTGCATTCAGCATATGTGCGTTAGAGAGAGGTCATAGTGTTTGCGTTCCGCCCATGTGCATTAGAGTGAGATCTTAGTGTTTGCGTTCAGAACATGTGCATTAGAGAGAGGTCATAGTGTTTACATTCAGCATATGTGCATTTGAGAGAAGTCATAGTGTTTGATTTCAGCACATGTGCAATAGAGAGAACTCATAGTGTTTGCACATGAGTCTTAGAGAGAGGTTATTGTGTTTGCATTCAGCACATGCACCAAATACTTGCATTAGAGAGAGGTCATAGTGTTTACATTCAGCACATGCACCAAAAACTTGCATTAGAGAGAGGTGATAGTGTTTGCATTCAGCACATGCACTAAATAGTTGGATTAGAGAGAGGTGATAGTGTTTGCATTCAGCACATGCACCAAATATTTGCATTAGCAAGATGTCATGGTGTTTGCATTCAGCACATGCACCAAGTATTTCCATTAGAGGGACGTCATAGTGTTTGCATTCAGCACATGCACCAAATGCTTGCATTTGAGAGAGGTCATGGTGTTTGCATTCAGCACATCCACCAAGTACTTGCATCAGAGAGAGTTCATGGTGTTAGCATTCAGCACATGCACCAAATAATTGCATTAGAGAGAGGTCATAGTGTCTGCATTCAGCACATGCACCAAATATTTGCATTAGCAAGATGTCATGGTGTTTGCATTCAGCACGTGCACCAAGTATTTCCATTAGAGGGACGTCATAGTGTTTGCATTCAGCACATGCACCAAATACTTGCAATAGAAAGAGGTCATACTGTTTGCATTCAGGACATGCATCAAGTACTTGCATTAGAGAGAGGTCATGGTGTTTCCATTTAGCACATGCACTAAATAATTGCATTAGAGAGATATAATAGTGTTTCCATTCAGCACATGCACCAAGTACTTGCATTAGAGAGAGGTGATAGTGTTTGCATTCAGCTCATGCACTAAATACGTGCATTAGAGAGACATCATGGTGTTTGCATTCAGCACAAGCACCAAAAGCTTGCATTAGAGAGAGGTGATGGTGTTTGCATTCAGCATAAGCATCAAATAATTGCATTTGAGAGAGGCCATTGTGTTTGCATTCAGCACATGCACCATGTACTTGCATTAGAGAGAGGTCATAGTGTTTGCATTCATCACATGCATCAAATACTTGCATTAGAGAAAGGTCATGGTGTTTGCATTCAGCACATGCACCAAGTACTTGCATTAGAGAGAGGTGAGATTGTTTTTATATTCAGCACATGCTTCAAATTCTTGCATTAGAGAGAAGCCATGGTGTTTGCATTCAGCACACGCACTACATACTTGCATTAGGGAGAGGTGATGGTGGTTGCATTCATCACATGCATCAAATAATTGCATTAGAGAGAGGTCATGGTGTTTCCATTCAGCACATGCACCATGTACGTGCATTAGAGAGAGGTCATATTGTTTGCATTAAGCACATGCACCAAATACTTGCATTAGAGAGTTGTCATGGTGGTTGCATTCAGCACATGCACCAAGTACTTGCATTAGAGAGAGGTCATGGTGTTTGGATTCAGCACATGCACCAAATACTTGCATTAGGGAGAGAGCTCATAATGTTTGAATTCAGCACATGCACCAAATACTTGCATTAGAGAGAGGTCATAGTGTTTGCATTCAGCAGATGCACCAAGTACTTGCATTAGAGAGTGGTCATAATGTTTTCATTCAGCACATGCACCAAGTACCTGCTTTAGAGATAGGTGATAGTGTTTGCATTCAGCACATGCACCAAATGCTTGCATCATAGAGAGCTCATGGTGTTTGCATTCAGCATGTGCACTAAATACTTGCATTAGAGAGAGATCACGGTGTTTGCATTCAGCACATGCACCTAGTACTTGCATTTCATAGACGTCATGGTGTTTGCATTCAGCACATGCACGAAGCACTTGCATTAGAGAGAGTTGATGGTACTTGGATTCAGCACATGCACCAAATACTTGCATTAGAGAGAGGTGATGGTGTTTGCATTCAGCACATGCACCAAATACTTGCATTAAAGAGAACTCGTATTGTTTGATTTCAACACATGCACCAAATAATTCCATTAGAGAGAGGTCTTGGTGTTTTCTTTCAACACATGCACCAAGTACTTGCATTAAAGAGAGGTCATAATGTTTGCATTCAGCACATGTATCAAATACTTTTAATAGAGAGAGAGGTCATAGTGTTTGCATTCAGTACATGTGCATTAGAGAGAGATCATAGTGTTTCCATTAGCACATGTGCATCTTATCGAGGTTATAGTGTTTGCATTCAGCCTATGTGCATTAGAGAGAGATCATAGTGTTTCCATTAGCACATGTGCACTAGTGAGAGGTCATAGCGTTTGCATTCAGCACATGTGCATCATATCGATTTTATAGTGTTTGCATTCAGCATATGTGCGTTAGAGAGAGGTCATAGTGTTTACATTCAGCACATATGCATCTAAGAGAAGTCATAGTGTTTGATTTCAGCACATGTGCAATAGAGAGAACTCATAGTGTTTGCACATGAGTCTTAGAGAGAGGTTATTGTGTTTGCATTCCGCACATGCATCAAATACTTGCGTTATAGAGAGGTCATAGTGTTTTGCATTCAGCACATGCACCAAATGCTTGCACTAGAGAGAGGTCATTCTATTTGCATTCCGTACATGCACTAAATACTTGCATTGAGAGAAGTCTCAATGTTTACATTCTGGATATACACCACATGCTTTCAGTGGGGAGAAGTGATTGTGATTGCATTCAGCACGTGCACTAAATACGTACATTAAAGAGAGGTCATAGTGTTTGCATTCAGCACATGCATCACATACTTGCATTAGAGAGAGGTCATAGTGTTTCCATTCAGCACATGCACCAAAAACTTGCATTAGAGAGAGGTGATAGTGTTTGCATTCAGCACATGCGCTAAATAGTTGTATTAGAGAGAGGTGATAGTGTTTGCATTCAGCACATGCACCAAATACTTGCATTTGAGAGAGGTCATGGTGTTTGCATTCAGCAGATGCACCAAGTACTTGCATTAGAGAGTGGTCATGATGTTTTCATTCAGCACATGCACCAAGTACCTGCTTTAGAGATAGGTGATAGTGTTTGCATTCAGCACATGCACCAAATTCTTGCATTAGAGAGAGATCACGGTGTTTGCATTCAGCACATGCACCAAGTACTTGCATTTCATAGATGTCATAGTGTTTGCATTCAGCACATGCACCAAGTACTTGCATTAGGGAGAGTTGATGGTGGTTGCATTCAGCACATGCACCAAATACTTGCATTAGAGAGAACTCGTAGTGTTTGATTTCAGCACATGCACCAAATAATTCCATTAGAGAGAGGTCTTGGTCTTTTCTTTCAGCACATGCACAAAGTACTTGCATTAAAGAGAGGTCATAATGTTTGCATTCAGCACATGCATCAAATACTTTTAATAGAGAGAGAGGTCATAGTGTTTGCATTCAGTAAATGTGCATTAGAGAGAGATCATAGTGTTTCCATTAGCACATGTGCACTAGTGAGAGGTCATAGCGTTTGCATTCAGGACATGTGCATCATATCGAGGTTATAGTGTTTGCATTCAGCATATGTGCGTTAGAGAGAGGTCATAGTGTTTGCGTTCCGCCCATGTGCATTAGAGTGAGATCTTAGTGTTTGCGTTCAGAACATGTGCATTAGAGAGAGGTCATAGTGTTTACATTCAGCATATGTGCATTTGAGAGAAGTCATAGTGTTTGATTTCAGCACATGTGCAATAGAGAGAACTCATAGTGTTTGCACATGAGTCTTAGAGAGAGGTTATTGTGTTTGCATTCAGCACATGCACCAAATACTTGCATTAGAGAGAGGTCATAGTGTTTACATTCAGCACATGCACCAAAAACTTGCATTAGAGAGAGGTGATAGTGTTTGCATTCAGCACATGCACTAAATAGTTGGATTAGAGAGAGGTGATAGTGTTTGCATTCAGCACATGCACCAAATATTTGCATTAGCAAGATGTCATGGTGTTTGCATTCAGCACATGCACCAAGTATTTCCATTAGAGGGACGTCATAGTGTTTGCATTCAGCACATGCACCAAATGCTTGCATTTGAGAGAGGTCATGGTGTTTGCATTCAGCACATCCACCAAGTACTTGCATCAGAGAGAGTTCATGGTGTTAGCATTCAGCACATGCACCAAATAATTGCATTAGAGAGAGGTCATAGTGTCTGCATTCAGCACATGCACCAAATATTTGCATTAGCAAGATGTCATGGTGTTTGCATTCAGCACGTGCACCAAGTATTTCCATTAGAGGGACGTCATAGTGTTTGCATTCAGCACATGCACCAAATACTTGCAATAGAAAGAGGTCATACTGTTTGCATTCAGGACATGCATCAAGTACTTGCATTAGAGAGAGGTCATGGTGTTTCCATTTAGCACATGCTCTAAATAATTGCATTAGAGAGATATAATAGTGTTTCCATTCAGCACATGCACCAAGTACTTGCATTAGAGAGAGGTGATAGTGTTTGCATTCAGCTCATGCACTAAATACGTGCATTAGAGAGACATCATGGTGTTTGCATTCAGCACAAGCACCAAAAGCTTGCATTAGAGAGAGGTGATGGTGTTTGCATTCAGCATAAGCATCAAATAATTGCATTTGAGAGAGGCCATTGTGTTTGCATTCAGCACATGCACCATGTACTTGCATTAGAGAGAGGTCATAGTGTTTGCATTCATCACATGCATCAAATACTTGCATTAGAGAGAGGTCATGGTGTTTGCATTCAGCACATGCACCAAGTACTTGCATTAGAGAGAGGTGAGATTGTTTTTATATTCAGCACATGCTTCAAATTCTTGCATTAGAGAGAAGCCATGGTGTTTGCATTCAGCACACGCACTACATACTTGCATTAGAGAGAGGTCATGGTGTTTGCATTCAGCACATGCACCAAGTACTTGCATTAGAGAGAGGTGAGATTGTTTTTATATTCAGCACATGCTTCAAATTCTTGCATTAGAGAGAAGCCATGGTGTTTGCATTCAGCACACGCACTACATACTTGCATTAGAGAGAGGTCATGGTGTTTGCATTCAGCACATGCACCAAGTACTTGCATTAGAGAGAGGTGAGATTGTTTTTATATTCAGCACATGCTTCAAATGCTTGCATTAGAGAGATGGCATCGAGTTTGCATTCAGCAGATGCACCAAGTACTTGCATTAGAGAGAGGTCATAGTGTTTGCATTCAGCACATACACCAAATACTTGCATTAGAGAGAGGTCATAGTGTTTGCATTCAGCACATGTACCAAATACTTGCATAAGAGAGAGGTCATGGTGTTTTCATTTAGCACATGCACCAAGTACTTGCATTAGAGAGAGGTCATGGTGTTTGCAGTCAGCACATGCACCAAGTACATGCATTAGAGAGAGGTCATGGTGTTTGCATTCAGCACATGCACCAAATACTTGCATTAGAGAGAGAGAGAGAGAGAGAGAGAGAGAGAGAGAGAGAGAGAGAGAGAGAGAGAGCATAGTGTTTGCATTCATCACATGCACCAAATGCTTGCATTGGAGAGAGAGGTCATGGTGTTTGCATTCAGCAGATGAACCAAATACTTGCATTAGAGAGAGGTCATGGTGTTTGTATTGAGCACATGCACCAAGAACTTGCATTAGAGAGAGGTGATAATGTTTGCATTCAGCACATACACCAAATACTTGGATTAGAGAGAGGTCATGGTGTTTGCATTCACCACAAGCACCAATGATTTGCATTAGAGAAAGGTGATATTGTTTGCATTCAGCACATCCACCAAATACTTGCATTAGAGAGAGGTCATAGTGTTTGCATTCAGGAAATGCACCAAATACTTGCATTAGAGAGAGGTCATGCTGTTTGCATTCAGCACATGAATCAAATACTTGCATTAGAGAGAGGTCATGCTGTTTGCATTCAGCACATGAATCAAATACTTGCATTAGAGAGAGGTCATTGTGTTTGCATTCATCACATGCATCAAATACTTGCATTAGAGTTAGGTCATGTTGTTTGCATTCAGCGTATGCACCAAATGCTTGTATTAGAGAGAGGTCATGGTGTTTGCACTCATCACATGCACCAAAAACTTGCATTAGAGGGAGCTCATATTGTTTGAATTCAGCACATTCACCAAATACTTGCATTAGAGAGAGGTCATGGTGTTTGCATTCAGCACATGCATCATGTACCTGCATTACAGAGAGGTGATAGTGTTTGCATTGAGCACATGCACAAAATACTTGCATTAGAGATAGGTCATGGTGTTTGCATTCAGCACATGCACCAAATACTTGCATTAGAGAGAGGCCATTGTGTTTGCATTCAGCACATGCACCAAGTACTTGCATTAGAGAGAGGTCATGATGTTTGCATTCAGCACATGCACAAAGTAGTTGCATTAGAGAGAGGTGATAGTGTTTGCATTCAGCTCATACACTAAATACGTGCATTAGAGAGACATCATGGTGTTTGCATTCAGCATATGCACCAAATACTTGCATTAGAGAGAGGTGGTGGTGTTTGCATTCAGCATAAGCATCAAATAATTGCATTTGAGAGAGGTCATGGTGTTTGCATTCAAGACATGCGCCATGTACTTTCATTAGAGAGAGGTCATAGTGTTTGCATTCAGCACATGCACCAAATACTTACATTAGAGAGATGCCATGGTGTTTGCATTCAGCAGATGCACCAAATACTTGCATTGGAGAGATGACATGGTGTTTGCATTCAGCACATGCAAACATTATCTAGATACACACACACTGACATTGCAATGAGTTTGCATAGTGTTTTACCCACTGACATTGCTCTAAGTTAACTGAGTGTTTTACCCACTGACATTGCACTGAGATTACTGAGCTTTTGTCCCACTGACATTGCACTAAGTTGACTGAGTGTTTGACCCACTGACATTGCAATAAGTTTGCCTAGTGTTTTACCCACTGATATTGCAATGAGTTTACATTGCAATAAGTTTGCCTAGTGTTTTACCCACTGATATTGCAATGAGTTTACATAATGTTTTACCCACTGACAGTGCACTAAGTTGACTGAGTGTTTTACCCACTGTCATTGCACTGGGTTTACTGAGTGTTTTACCCAGTGACTTTGCACTGAGTTTACTGAGTGTTTCACCTACTGACATTGCACTGTGTTTAGTAAGTGTTGTACCCACTGACATTGCACTGAGCTGACTGAGTATTTTACCCAATGACATTGCACTGAGTTGACTGGGTGTTTTACCCACTAAAGTCTACATAGATATGAATTTCATGATTTCCCTGGGGCAACTCTGTAGATTGATTGCATGCTATTTTACAAAAACAAGATTAGTTTTACTCCTCTTGTTCTATATTCAACTCTCAAGAGTCAAACAAAAGAATTTTCTTTTTGCTCCCGACATTTATAGAGTACTTGAAAATTTTGACTTAAATAAGTTTATGAATCATTCATAATTCAAAGTCGAACCCCAATCAAAAATTTTGACTGGTAACGTGTTGTTACATACAAAGTCCCTATTTCATATGAAACTGGTTTGAAGTGTATACTATCTGAAGACGCATCGCTTAACAGAGTTAAGAAGTTATTACTTGATGGCAGTTTGATCCCGTCTGTATTATGAGAAGTTCCTTCTCTTGAATCATGTCGAGTTGTTACCAATATCGTGTCCAAGTTTTTTGTAATGTTTTTTTCTTCTGACGTTGATCATGAAGCTTCCTTATCTCAACTCTTGCTTCCCTGTGGAAAAAGTACACAAGAAACGTTTGACAGGGTACCAACATCATATCCAATGTGTTCTGTACCCCTGTTACTCATTTAAAATGTTAGCTTAATGATATGATGTCAGCGTCTGTACTCCTGTCTTCTAGCTTATTTTACATCCTCAATATGTAGAATAAGGAATCATCTATTCATATTCGCCTAAACTCTAGAAATGTTCTTGCTTACCTCTGTGCTGGATGCGCAACGTTCACATAATCTTCTTAACAGTTTAATATTTTATAGTTTCATCTCTCAAGTGTTACGTATATGTAATTTAATTACTTGTATGTTAGTTTTAAATTCTTTTTATTTTATTTTTGTTTCATTACATTTTATTGTAATGATAATTTTCACGGGATTTGACTTTTATTTTAGGAAAATTCAGTCTTTTGTTTTGACCTGATCAGAACGCAAAAGTATTGCTTTATTACTAATTTTAGCTAACCTAGTTCTTAACCTTGGTTCCGATTTTGTAAATATTGAATGAAAATGATTGGTTATTACCAAGGTCGTGTTCGGCCCACGTGTTAGCTAAGTTGTAAACAGCCTCCTTTTTTTTTATTTCCAGCGTGAGAATCTGATTCTTAGCTAGGGCTATTTTGGCCTACGTGTAAATTGGCATTCTTTTTTACTGCGCTGTTCGATGATTAAGTGACCACGTGACCCATCACGCGGGTCTGAAATGATGTTTTAGTTGGGTTTAATACTCATATCTCAGGGAAATTTAGTCAGTGGTAAAAATGTACCTCTGGGCTCAAGGTATTCGTCTTGTTGTTGCCATTTGGGCTGATTTCCGTATTTAAAATAATTTATTCACCCTGGGAAATACTTGTCTTCAATGAAATACTTGGACAAAGACATTCACTAAATTATTTGGAATTCTAAAGCCGGAATTATATTCTTGGTGACTCAACAAAGATCTGTTGACACATCAACACAAACTGGTTATAGAGGACGTCATCGCCTTCCATATTGGAATTTCATCGAGATTCGAACTTGGATTCAATTAGAACTGTTTAGTGATATGACTTATATTTTTCAATTCTAGGATTAATTTTTGGATTATATTCACAAACCGTAAGTCCTATTTCATATTTTTACCTTGTTTTCTAGGGAAATAATTTTTTTTTTTTAAAACTTACAAAGCTTGTTGACTTCACTCTTTTCTTTTGTTACTTTTGTGCTAGCCTACACATAACACAAGTAGCCGCTAAAATTTATTTTGCTCATCCTTCATGTATTTGTATGACTGATTGAACTCCTCGATATATCTATTAATCAGTCTATCTCTGGATCGATATATACATCGTCGCCCATTAATTCCGTCTTTGTTCTAAGTCTATAAGTAGGTCGGCCTCTGTACAATAAACACGTAATTGCATAGTTCACTCCATTTTTGATTAATGTTACATTTTTCTGATGGGACAACGCCACAAAAGAAATATATAGCTCTCAATGCTTGGGTCAATCTGTACCTGCTTGTCAGAGTGCTCTTAGGAACAGTTAAGGATGAAAATCTGGAGTCTTTTGACACAGCCAATACTGAAAAAGTGGTCTTTTGAGACCGCCAATGCTGAAAAAGTGGTCTTTTGGAACAGCTTATAATGAAAAAGTGATCTTTTGGGACAGACAATGATAAAACTTTCTTCATCAATATGACTTATAAAATCTCCTGGGATATATTTTGAAAACTCAGGACTAATTGCTATGAGGAGATTAAAATGCAAATAAGATGATTAAAATGCCAAACCCAATTTCGAAAACTAAAAATGGGAAATCCAGAATACGATGACGTAAACGAAAATCAATAAATGACGTGCTTCTGATGCATGCGTTGACGTTCAGACGCTTCATAGTTTCTCCATCCGGTTGAATGCATGTGAATAAAATATGTGTTTGAAAACCGTACTTATGAAGAAAATGTATAATTAGCACATTCACTAAAGTGGAAAATATATGTAGCTACCTCTATCACGGTTGATATATACTCTGATACATATTTATACCAAATAATTCTCAGTCTAGAAAGTCACATACAGGATGAGGTACCTTGTGTTACATGTCCGTTCGGGAAATATTGTTTTGATTCACATCCTCTTGCAGAAGTCTTATTGCGAACAAAATCCAAATGGAAAAGAATAGAAAATTGTTTAAAGTTTTCAAAGAAAATCAGACTTCATTAGTCAATATCTCATTTGCATAAACGGTAATTATCATCTCTGTTTGTGTGTGTGTGTGTGTGTGTGTGTGTGTGTGTGTGTCTGTTGTGTTTTCCATTTTAAATATCAATTCTGTTACCAAAACTATTAAATAAAATGTGATAGGAATTATCATCACTTAACAAATATGTGCATCACTAAATTTCTACTTGAGTCTTATCATATAATACTAATCACTTTGCATTTCATAGCGCATTTTCGAACTGTTTCAAATTTATATCATGTGTAACCCGGTCTATCATCACCTCCTACGGTACCTGACAACATCAATCTTTCTAACGCTTTGACCAATCGTCGTGCAGGTTTCACTTGATCCTGATGATTGATACAAATTGTGCCGATATTTTCTTGCCAGTAATTGCAAATAAGTAGGTAGACGTTCCAATGAGACGGCCTACCGCGCATATCATGGGACTCTGGTCAATTTCGGTACTGCTTATTCTCCTGTCTTTGGATAAGATACAAATAGCACGTTCCTGTAAACAATGGGTGGAATATACTGACGAACAGCTTTATAAGATTATTTCAACAGCCATACAAAATGCAGAGGTGACGCATAGAAGTATTCAGACTTTGAATGAATACCTGTTCAAGATTGGTGAGTAAAAGAAGTAAAATTCAGAACCAACAATTTTAAATTCGATGAAATTAAACATTTTACCTTACTTGAAGTTGTGAGTTTGGATAATCGTATCGGCGGTAAATTTATGTCAATGTTTGAATCTAAAATATTATCTTCCATATTTGAGGAATATTAAATTATAAATTTATTGACGTTATTAAAGTAATCAAGCTTTTTCACATCTTCAAATTATCATTTTGTGACATAGAGGATTATGCACGTACTGATTAAAGGTAATAAACGGGAGTCAATGAATTCAAAAGTCGCATTGTGTGAGATGTTCCTCACCAAGTGAAATCATTTTAGTTGGATGATATTCCTTTAGAAGTCCATAATTAGGTAAATTATAGCCAGTGACCGTATCACATTTTAATTGGATGTTGTACAATTAAAAGTCCATAACTAGGTAGATAACGGAAAGAAAACTAACAGAACCACACTCAAAACAGAGGGCGCAACGTACACAAGGAGCACCATTACTAAGCTAAAGTGTATAATCAGAGAGAACCGGTTATTCTAGAAATGCGTTCAGATTAGGCGAGCGAAGAGAAAAACGGATATGTTAAGACACTGATACGGAATGTAGAAAGGCTCACGGAAGAAAAAAAAAACAAATTAGTTTAATGCGTTTCTTTCGAAATTTGTCCTTAAATGCTTGCTAAACTGCTAACAAGATTATCATTCCCACCCCCCACCCCCCGAAATTCGTTGCCAAAAAATGCAAAACGTGTCGGTGATGGCATTATATTACATGTAAACCAAAGTCAAATAAAAGGTATACAAGTTGTATAAAGCCCTTTTTTTTGCATTGTCTGGTTAAGATAAAAAATTGATATTTTGGTTTTGAAGATGATGTTGATATTTCTTTTCATTATTTTCCACTTGAACAATCACCAATACATAATCTTCTTAATTTCGATTTATTTGGTAAACTACAGATGGAAGTCAATCATTACACGCATACTGGGACCGTTATAGTAGCGGGGATCAAAACAGTATAGCCGGTCTAAAGGCGGATTAAATAGAAAATGTATATGTCTTCATTACGCATTGGGGGTGGGGGTAAATACTATTGACCTTCCAATTCCACGTGCTAATCGTGACCAAAACAGTAACAGGTTTGGGAATCACCTGCTCGACTTATGAATGAACATTGGTGTAAGCATTGCAAATGGAAGATTAGGTGACGATGCAGATAAGGGTCTTTACAAATGTGTCACAACAAATGAAGAAAGTACAACTGATTATATTTTGATTTCTGAGATTTTTTTCCCTTCATTAAAAGCTTCAGAGTACAAGTTTTACAGAATTTTCAAATCATAGTTCATTGTCCTTCTCGTTGAAAACAGAAATTAATCATCAGAATTATATGAAATGCACATTAGCACAACATAAATGCAATCGAAAATCATGAAAATTAACACTCAATATAGATATACACAACCATGTTTATTCGCATGCATCAAATCAATACAATTCTGTTCTGTTCTGTTATTCCTTTGGATGTCGATAATTATTTAAATAATGGCAAAAGACCGTATCACATTTTATTTCGATGTTATTCCTTTAGAAGTCCATAATTAGGTAAATAATGGCAAGCGACCGTATCATATTTATTTGGATACACTCACACGTGTACGGGCAAAGAATAAAACAAACCTTAAAAGTAATGAAAAAGGCATTGAGTAACATGAGTAAAGGCAGTGAGTAACATGAGTGAAGGTAGAATAGAACTGGAGAGGAGGGATAGAACAAAACGCATTTAGTTACATCAAAGCATGATTTATTTGCTGACAGACTCAACATTTTATTTCAGTAATACTTGTGGCAAAGTTGATTGCGTTACTTGAATTAATAAATATCTAAATGATTGGCCTTTTTAATGAATAGATTCAATACTTGTATCGAACATATGTCCCCACATCTTACAAAAGTAAGGACAGAAACAGATACTTAATGCAAACCTGAGAAAGTATAAACTGTCTGTGTTTTGGGGAAGTGTACGTCACTGTTAGCCCAGTTTGAAGCGACGTTGAGCTGCGTAAGCGACGTTGAGCTGCGTAAGCGAGCCATTGTTACACTACTTGAGATTACTCTTTCTTCACTATTATCTTCTAACACTGCTCGAACTACTCAATCCAACTAAGTAAGTCGATTTACTACTAAAAATGGTTCAACTTGTTGTTTTATATTCGTGGCAGGAGACATTTTTTGTTTCATGCAGCCATTTTCTAGCAGCGATGGTTTTGTACAGCCGCAGTTTTTGTCGGTATGGCCCAATTCAAGTTTTAGAATTTTAAATCTCTACTCATTATGTGAGAATACTTCTGGTTCATTCACATTTTATGTAACACCATGTCTCCGGAACGAAGTGTACATAAAATGTTGTTAACACGATGATATTAACAATCTTTATAAACCTGAAATCATGTTATTGCAATTTCAAATCTAGTGAACGTTTCTGAAACAGACATATTGTTTTCAAAACAAATATCTCCAGGTCCTTGGATCGTAGCATAAACCCATATGCAGAACCAGTTATATTTTTGTGCATAACATCTATCACCTACACGAGATGCTACTTCTGAGAAAATGTCTGCTGGAATGTTCAGGGCAAATAAATGGCTGTAGATTAGACATATCGTTAGGATTGTTAATTATGCATAACATGTGATTTTTAACACTGCAGCTTGCAATATGTCACTAAATATTTTACTCAGGTCTGAACAATAGCTAATAACGTACAGTTGTTTTAAATTTAGGCATACAATGACTTTATATAAACACATATATAGATTTGACTTCATATGTTCAAACTAAAAAAGGTTGTATAAAATTTTTAGAAACAAACGATAAGCATAGATTTGTTTGACAGGTGTCCAGTTAAGAGAGGACATTAGAAACCGAGAACGAATTTGATATATCAGTAAATGTGTACAAAATATTGCAAGGGTGATGTACTAGAACTGCGAAGCTGCTCATGACAAAACGGTGATATAGACATATGAGAGAAACTACACCAAACCTGTAAGAATAACTAAAATTGAAAGGCAAAAGCATGTAAAACTACACCAAACTTGCTAGAATAACTAAAAAGGAAAGATAAAACAATGTGAAACTACACCAAACATGTTAGAATAACTAAAATGGAAAGGCATAACAATGTGAAACTACACCAAACCTGTTAGAATAACTAAAATGGAAAGGCATAACAATGTGAAACTACACCAAACCTGTTAGAATAACTAAAATGAAAAGGCATTACAATGTGAAACTTCACCAAACCTGTTAGAATAACTAAAATGGAAAGGCATAACAATGTGAAACTACACCAAACCTGTTAGAATAACTAAAATGGAATTATATTTAATTATATATCATTTGTGGCCTTAACGTTGCATCTTAGGCACATCTTTCTAAAATTTGCACGTATCATTGGAGCAGAGATGTACAAAGCGCAATACCATTTTCGTCACGAAAAAGTTACAATTTTTCTTGACCACCATTGCTTGTGCAAAATGTAAAGAGCCAAGCCATTGTTAGGTTGAAGGTTTGCAAAGCAAAATGTTTAACACTTACACACAA
Source organism: Megalonaias nervosa (assembly GCA_016617855.1). Taxonomy (NCBI): domain Eukaryota; kingdom Metazoa; phylum Mollusca; class Bivalvia; order Unionida; family Unionidae; genus Megalonaias; species Megalonaias nervosa. The sequence continues at coordinate 5,022 of JAECUM010025352.1, read as the reverse complement.
TGTCCCAGAGTGAAATGTATAGCGCTTGCACACAATGTCCCAGAGAGAAATGTATAGCACTTGCACACCATGTCCTAGAGTGAAATGTATAGCACTTGCACACCATGTCCTAGAGTGAAATGTATAGCATTTGCACACAATGTCCTAGGGTGAAATGTATAGCAATAGCAAGCAATGTCCCAGAGTGAAATGTATAGCGCTTGCACACAATGTCCTAGGGTGAAATGTATAGAATTTGCACAAAATGTCCTAGGGTGAAATGTATAGCAATAGCAAGCAATGTCCCAGAGTGAAATGTATAGCACTTGCGCACTATGTCCTAAAGTAAAATATATAGCAATAGTACACTCTGTCCTGGAGTGAACTGTATAACAATAGTACACAATGTCCCACAGTGAAATGTATATCAATAGCACACAATATCCTAGAGTGAAATGTATAGCAATAGCCCACAATGTCCGAGAGTGAAGCACTTGCACAATGTATCCAGCAGTGAAATGTATAGCAATAGCACACAATGTCCCACAATGAAAATGTATACCACTTGCACACTGTATCCCGCAGTGAAATGTATAGCAGTATCACACAATGTCCCAGAGTGAAATGTATAGCAATAGTACACGATGTCCCAGAGTGAAATGTGTAGCACTTGCACACTGTATCCTACAGTGAAATATCAGCTTGCTGGAATCATCTCTTTTCTCTGAGCAATTGAAAACTTTTCATTGTAATGAGATATTCTTAAGCTTTAGGATTTTTCTATATCCAAGTTGCGACAAAAAACTTAAATACACCCTTTTTTACTTTCTTTTCCGTTCCGAATAATGGCGCAATATGCATAATGCAATTGTAAGATAAAGTAATATATCGATTTTAAAAGGTGGCTTTTAGTTAAATGTATTCTCCTTATAATAGATGTGTTCTGACTCCATCGTCTAATAATCAGTCTACGTTGAAATTTAATTTGCGAATTCGATTAGTTTATTCGAATTTTAATCTGTTGTATTTCTTCTGAATCAATAGAAATTGATGAAGCCCCGGCAAGGTCTTCCCAATGGACCTACCATCAACATTACGCGGCTTTCAAGAAACTGAAACGTGGTGCAGCTTCAGATATGGATACAGGAATCATCATTGATTTTTCAACTACAGAATTGACCAGGAGGTATGTGTATTTACACTGCAACTTGCTCTGTTTTCAAAGCACGAAATATCGTAATGTCAGAAAACGTGATTCGTTTAGCAGGGACCGAATTTACTAGAGTGTTGGTCCATTCATAATGAGGAAAGAGCATAGGTTGGAAGGTTAATGTAACTAAACTTTCGTCTTGATATTAAAAGTTCAAATCTCATCCTAACCCCATAAACCACTAATAGAGATAATGGATCCAAGCACTATAAATATAAAAAGACACAATTGAGAGGTAATATAGTTGGCATTTTGCATCAGAGTGAATGGAAATCTGAAATTTCAGGTGATAGGAAAATGAGAGGATTGGGCGGGTGGGGTGGCGGGGCAGCGCAGTGCGGGGGAGAGGGCATGACATTTGTAAATAAATAAAATCTTTACTGAGATTACTGGCGATCAGAATGACAATATATTTGATAGTAAGTTTAGCCTGATATGAATTTCCAATCCCAGAAGTACCCCAACATTTTGTCATTTAAATTAAACACAGTAAGGGTAAATTTGTTTGTATAACATTTTGTTGACGTTTTGCAAAGGGCTGAAAGGGTACTTTACGATGTAGTTTTGGAATGTAAGGTATTTGGTAGTGTCATCGGTTATTAACTCCGTCTCCTTGGTGATACATTGAGGACACTGACAAAAATATCTCCGTCTCTCCGTCGATACATTGAGAACACCCACAGAAATAACTCCGTCGCTTTGTCGATAAATTGAGAACACCGACAGAAATAAATCTGTCTCTTTGTCGATACACTGAAAACATCATCACATAAAGTGTACAAATAACAATCATGTGTGTGAACAATTTCACTGAAAAAAAATGTTTTACTCATGTATAATAACTTTAGCTCACGTATCATAGTAGCAGTTTGAACCCTCGGGTACAATACAGCAACATATCTTCACTGTGTTCCACAAAGAAAACAATCAAACTAGCTGAAACTTCAATAATTATTTTGTCAGTGTTCTTACATGACACTCTTCTCTGCATTTAAGTTTCGACGCATCCATCGAACAACTTGCGGCCTGTCCGAGAATTGTTGAAATCTGGCTCAAGTTGATAAGATTGAGATGTAAACCTAGGACCGTCAAATGTTTTCCCGGAGAACGATATAGAAGGTTGACTGGGGAATGCAACAATCTAAAGTTTCCACTTTGGGGGATGTCGGGCAGAGCGGAGAGGAGATTTCTACCTCCAGCATACCTGGATGGTGAGACCTTTATAATATTATTATGCATCGTGCTGCTGCATTTGTTGTTGTGGTTGTTGCAGCTGCTGCTACTGCTGCTGGTGCTGATAATAATAATAATAATAATAATAATAATAATAATAATAATAATAATAACTATTATTATTGTTATTATAATTATTATTATTATTATTAATTATTTATTTATTTATTTATTTATTTTTTCTTGATAGTATTTTGGTTGGTCTTTGATTATGAGATCAGGCCAGTTTCTGTGGTCTTAGATCTTTCGGACCTTCCTCAGTGTTATTGATGTGCCAATGAGTGCTGTTTTCTGTAGTACGCATGAGTAGAGTGTTTCCTATAGTTTCTTCAGGCCATTATGTGGTTTATTCGACATCACCCCAAATAGTTCCGTTTAAATTGGCTGAGTTTTTATTTAATAGAAATTCCTTGTATATTTAATTTAATTGTTTGTCTGTTAGTTTTACATTGTTTTTATTCCATTACATCATATTGTAATGTAACATTGTTTACTGGACTTGACTTTGTCCAAAATTGGGTTCAGTTCTGTTTGACCTGATTTACCTTTTTTAATTTTTTTTTTTTTTATTTCATTCATGTAAACAACTAAAAATTGCTTCATTTTTCTGTATGTGTATGAGCTAATTATCCAAATTATTATTCAGGTAAACATGTTGATCAGGTCAGGATTTTGGAGAATCCAAAGTAAATTTTATAGGCAATTATGTTTTAAATATACAAGGCTCATTAAATCATGCTAGAAAGTTATTTTCCATTAGGTAATGGCTGTTTTTAAAAAATGCTAATTTGTGACCTGAGGTCAAACAGAGGACTATATTATCTTGTGACTGTCAGAATTTTATCATTTGTGCTTTAACATCTGACACTTTAAATTGTATTATGTTGTGACCAGTTTGGGCTGAATTTTATTTTCTTCAAATTACTGATTTCAAATGACTATTTTCTCTGACAAAATTCTTGGATAAAGATATTCATTGGAATTTATACTGAATTCAGACCTGGAATAATATTTCTGTGATTCAACAAGAGACTGTTGACACATCCGTACGACGCAGACCATAACAGACACGTCATCGCCTTCAATTTTAAATCTCTTCGGGACTTGAACAGAGTTTTATTCAGGACTTTTTATTACTATGACTTGTGTCTTTAATACTTGGACTATTTTTGGATTTAATTCGCAAAACTATAAGTTCTTTTTTTCCTCATTTTTCATTTTGTATTCTAGGGAAATAAATTATTTGATAAATTTTACAAACCTTGTTGTCTTCACTCTTTTCTGTTACTTATTTTAAGAGCATAGACTCGTAACAGCATATATTTCTTAAGATGGCTGGTAGACTATCTTGCTTAGTTGTTTTACTTACACTTAGCTAGCTTATGCGCTCACTGATTCGGTAACAGCATATATTTCTTAAGATGGCTGGTAGACTATCTTGCTTAGTTGTTTTACTTACACTGAGCTAGCTTATGCACTCACTGATTCGGTTATTAACTATCTCATCCACACTCACTGATCCGGTTATTAACTATCTCATCCACACTCACTGATCCGGTTATTAACTATCTCATCCACACTCACGACGCTGACGAAGGATATGAATATATGCGTTTTATTTTCTCTGTTTATGTATTTTAGAACTTTTGTTTTTATCCATGATTCTGTGTATATCTTATACACCAAACTGTTTAGGTATCGATAGTTGCACACGCCATTGGAATGTACTATTGTTTTTTTATGATAATCTTCTTGTTTCATGCTGTCTGGATCTAGAACGTATATGTATTTACCATCTTCATCCTTTCCTTACATTTAACATCCAGGTGGTAGGAAGCGTCTGCGATATGCCTTTGTACATGCCTGTTAAGACACGCTTGATGCTTAGAACGCTGGATACTTAGAAAGCAGTTCCGAAAGTATAACGTAGGTGAGAGAGCTTACTGGATATCTCAGGAAGTCTATTTATTTTCAGACTCATTTTGCCCCTGGATACGCGTACCAAACTGAAAGTTGAGAGTCAATCTCCTCTGATGAAATTTTAACATCTCCAGCACATTGCCATGAATACTAACCGCCATTCTCCAAGACATTATGATTTTACAACTATGCATCGTATGTTTCTCTCTATAGCAAACTAGCCTAAAAAAATTTAAGATTCCTTCAGATTACAGTATATCATGTGCTTTTCTCGCACACCGTCAAATACAGCTTTTCTCCTCGTGTTTGTACGCCTCACTTGTTGATTGACACATGTTTTGGTTTACAACTCTTCTGGAAGCGTTCCCATCTCCTCCTTCGTTTTCCAAGTACCTCCATTACCACCATCGCTAATGTAATGTTTCTTTCTAAAGATGTATCCATACCCCGCCAATTAAGTGTGGATGGACACCCTCTCCCTAGTCCCCGGATGGTCAGTAATATTGTTCACAGACAAGATCCGTGCTGCCCTTTAAGGGAAAGGGATCTCAGTTTATACGTAATGCAGTGGGGTCAGATGGTTGACCATGATGTCGTGGATACCGCCGGATTGAAAGGTATACCGCCTTATTCTAGTAAAAGCTTCTAAACTGTACCTGAGAGTATATTCAAATCAGAAT
>JAECUM010025351.1:0-14229 GCA_016617855.1 Megalonaias nervosa | reverse complement strand
TCCATATGATTGCATCTTCATAGTGGGAATAATGAGAATACGAGTGTCAGAAGAGGAGCGTAAGCATCTTGCAGGTGTGTACACACGGGTGAGGTCAGATAGGTATGTTGGACTGGAGCCCGTCAGTGAAACGTAGCACAGAGAACAAATTTTGTGTTTAATTCTGGATTGTATGGATAGCCAGTGTAGCGTAGAGAGCAGGGGAGAGGCGTGCTCTGATCGTGGTACTCTAAGGATGATTCGAGTAGCTGTATTTTGAACTTTTTGAAGTTTCTGAAGTAGATATTGAGACGAACCAGACAGAATTGAGTTACAATAGTCCAGTCTTGAAAGTACTAAGGAACACACAAGTGTTTTAGTGGCATCAACTGAAAGATACTTGCGAATGGAGCTGATGCATCTCAGCTCAAGATATGCAGCCTTGCATATGTTCATAACATGTTGGTGCAATGAGAGAGTACTGTCAAGAGTAACACCTAGGTTTCGTACTGACTGTGAATTTAATGTTGGTGTTGCTGATATTTATTGTCTGAGGTAAAGGATGTGAATGAGAAAGTCTTTGTGTTGTAATCAGGATGGCTTCAGTTTTATCATCATTCATCTGCAGCTTGTTACATGTCATCCATGATTTCACATCGGAAATGCACCTCTCTACGCCTTGGATGGTAGCTTCAACTTCAGTATATTGGAAATCTAAAAGTAACTTACACAATAGATGTGGCTTATTCAATGTTGTATTTTTCTTTTTATCTCAATTACTATCAGATTTTCAGATATTCTCAGCAGTAGAGCAATGAAAGAGTTATTTGAATGTCATCGAAAAGTGAGCGGAAGATTACATTTTATTGTATAAACACGATAATGAATTATTCCTCAGATTTACTGTCGTTAATTTAATAATAGGTGACGAAGTTCTTTAAAGGGAGATAACTGTCTGTTTTCCTTGTATTTTGAAGGGAGATAACTCTGTTTGTCATCCTTGTATTTTGAAGGGAGATAACTCTTATATGTGTCTCCCTTGTTTTTTGAAGGGAGATAACTCTGTTTGTCTCTCTTGCATTTATAATAAATTCTGTTATAAATTATTATATTTTATATACTGATAAATAATATCTTTTTATTGTTTTTTTTATCTTTGTTGCTTCTTTCAGAATTTTTCAGAGATAATAATTGAGATAAAAAGAAAAATACAACATTGAATAAGTCACTCCTATTGTGTAAGTTACTTTTAGATTTCCAAGTATTGGTCAGCTTATATACAATACAACCCTTAAATAGTTTGGGTTCCGCCCCGAATTGCTCAATTGCAACAGAGAAAAGCACACTCCCCGACCATATCACCACGTGGTGGATGCACTTTTGTACTCCCCGGGGTTGATTATGGGGGGAGAGTGTGCAGATTTATGTTGAACGTAGAGAAGGACCCCGTTTGTGTATGTGCCGTCCTGTCCATTGTCCAGATCGCCCTCTAGACCTGCTAGAAGGTATTTTGGCAATATAGGGGTTCACATGGGGGTTTTGTGTGTCTGTTCCAAACGCTCATAATGGTTAAATGCTGTCTTAATAAATAAGCATTTATGCGATTTCGAATGAAATTAAGACATAGCTTACAAACCTCAGGTAGCTGATTCGTGGAAAATACAGGTCAGACACAATTTTTTTGTTAATAGTTGAGCATGTCAGTTTGCAAGAATCTCCCCCACCCTCTCTCTCTCTCTCTCTCTCTCTCTCTCTCTCTCTCTCTCTCTCTCTCTCTCTCTCTCTTTCCCTCTTTCTCTCTCTGTATTTCAATACTGTCCAAGCGCATAGAACTTGTATGTCATTAAATATGCCCCCTTTCTTTCAAACACCAAAGAATTTTATGTCGGATATTCCCTGGCCCTCCCAAGGTTTTGATATGCTATCAGTTTCCCCATGCAAATAAAAAAAGAAGTTTGAAAATATAATTTTGGATGAGGTTAGGTATTTTTAAAAAAAACGTTTGATAATATTCTAAACTTGATCTCCTTCTTTTATATCCAAGTGTTCTAAACGTTTGAGGCTAAATTTGCGATTTTCAAGTTCCCATAACTCTTAACTCAACCCCCACCCCAGCATAAAATTCTGTTGAGTGGGTTTCATTGCTTTTCATCCCTTTTCGTCTCTATCTCCATTTCCGGATGCTCTAACAGTAAGGCTGTAGTGATAACCAAAATATCTAAACGTGTAAACTGTTTCCGATAGCAGAAACAATGCCGCTTAATCGAAACGCGTGGTTATCTTCCGATGTGACTTATTAACAGCTGTCAGCTATTGTAATAACAAAAGCCGTATCTCACACAATATGTAACTGTTTCATTTGCTGTTCACCTTTTGCTTCTTATTATTGCAGGAGTCATCTTATAAAAACATGTATGTGTCGAATATATCGGACAATGTAGGTAATCCACACCACCGTTGATCATCATGATATTGTTTCCTGCTGCAGCACGATATGTGCATAATGAAAATAATAAAATGATAATGCAACTTGACTTTCTGCCTAGATATGCGCATTGGATGCGCCTGTAAGATCTGCAATGACTAAGAAACTATGCAGTGTCTTTCAGACTCTAAAGGGTGTCTTTTTAAAAAAATGCTACCGTGCATATTCGTTTATAAAACAAGGCAAATTACAAACAATAAAGATCCTGTTCTGCCTTAGCGTAATGCGCATGAAGTTTAGGGTTTACGTTGTTTTTTCTACTAATTACTATTAATAATCTACACAGACCCAGATCTGCCAGTGCATTATGTGACGACAGGTCTTGGTCTGTGCAGTTTGCACTAGGAATCGTCTTATAAGCGAGCACATATGGTAATAACCAAAAGTTCTGTTCAGAAACGTGTTGTTCAGAAGGTAAATAATCGAGTTCAAAATAAAATTTGTTATCTGCATTATTAGTAAATCAACCTGATATGTAATGTCGTGAAATGTGCGTTACACCCAATTCTCGCTTAAGTTTGTTATTTCGGAGCGATGTCACATCGTATATACTTTATGAAAAGAATATCCATCAACCCCAACCCCTAACCCCCATACCAACAGTCTTCCAAAGGAGATATATGTAAATGTATAATTTATTTGGAATGGGTAGTTCCTGCGTCACTAAGGATGGAAATGTATACTTTAATTGCAAAAGGAAATACTGTGACAGTGAGGACCATATGAATGTTCCTTTACATGCATATCGATTTTGTAAACGTTAACCTTTGCAGTCAATGTTTAAAACTATGCAGTGTACATGCATAAACGTTGCAGCCTATTTCAACTGCAGCGCTCTCTCTCATACAGGGGTACACAGTCCGCCATCATCATTACTTTCAACTTAGGTGATGGAGACCGAGTTTGTAAATATTAGTGACGTTTTCCCTTATTCTCTGTGTAACGATGCAACTGTTATTAATTTTTTTAAAATACAGACATTAATTGGGTGACCGGTCTAAAGCGATCACTGTCATCTCATCTTTGTCCGTGTGGGTTCAAGTCTCGGGCTCCTCCAATGTGGGTAAGTGAGAAAGCTTCTAGTAGCTTCACGTGAGTCAAGGGGTCTTACTGAGGTTTTGCTTTTACTATATATGGTGTCAATGTTCTCACCGTTTACATTTCTGAAAGCAAACAATCACACTGGATACTATTTGCCTAAGTGAGTAATTTTGGGGCAGGAACACTTAGCATCTTAAATGATCGTATGCTTTGGAAACGTAAAAATTTTGCAAACTAAAGCGGCTGACTAACAATTACTCGATTTCACTGATTGCAAATAATTTACCTATTCTGGATCACTAACGCCCCGGTTTCATATCTGTACATTAAGTTGCGGATGAGTTTTCAATTCCACTAGCACCATTTAGAACACAGCCATACTACTTGTTTTATCATCAATAGCAATCGAGTAGAGTTTATTAATGTACTGAGACTTCTTTGTGGTGCGTCCAGGACTTCCGAATAAACACGAAGTAGTCCATGTAATTATTTTTTCCCAATACACACAAGCGTTTCTGGTTCCCCCGATATCATTGATTCCAGCCAGGTTCTTTGCAACAGTGTAGCTACTTCAAAACACTATCTTGGATTTCCACATTATACGTTTTAAGTTTTCCACTTTGATGTGGGAAAATCACAAACTAGCCAATGTCGACGTGAAAAGGAACCAGGCTGGTAAACTCGATTTAATCCAACTTTGGTGGTAAACTTGGTAATCAAAATCGGCACGGTGTTATGTCGCTGAGATCGAAATATCAACAGGGATTTTGTATACTATTAAACACACTTTCTTCGTGACAATGTAAAATCATTGTGTGGTTGGGCTTCCCGCTAGTGAATACGACCCTTTCACAAAAAAAGATATTTCCACATATTGTCCTGTCCAGACTAGTTTGCAATGCAAAAAGTTGAATTAAAGAGCGGTTACCATCCATTGCCATCGCCTCGTTTTACATAATCAACAACCTCAAATTTCGGTACAAAGCCCGTACGAATCAAAATAAGAACGGTGTTTAGGCATTAACACTTATAGTACATAATAAATCCCAGTCCTGTTGAAGAATTAAGGTTACTAATCCCGCTATTTCCTTCCACGTGGTATCGTCGATGCAAGATCATTTTGCAAAAAATACATCGAAAATGCTTGACTGACCTTACCATAGTGATTAAATCAAAACTGGTCGTCGGAGAGGGCATTTGCTAGTAGCACCTCATAGTCGGATAAATGTTTTCTTTTGCTGTGTTTACAAGACGCTGTGCGGCGTCCAATTTCCTTTGTTAAGAGCCATCCCAAATGTAGTTCCAAGTGCTCCTAAAGAAGAAGATTTGCAACTGCTGGAACCGCAGCCGCTATCAGTGCTGGAATGGCCGCCAGAAATGGAAATATTCCACCTGTCTTTTACATTGGTGCCACCTCTGACTTTGATGCTTTTAATGTCGCAGCGGTGTTAATATGTTTGGCCGCATTAAGTTAAGTTGTGTAACGGCCATCTACACGGTGAGAATTTCAGTTAACTTTGTTATAGAAAGTCTCAGAATTACACCGCAATCGTTTCGTATTTCCCTCTTTTTGTTTTCGCAAGTTACACTGGGCAAGTGCTAACCTTAAGTTCGTGCTAGATATTATTACTAATTCTTATGTTACAGTTTTATGAATTTTCTATGGGCGCATCAATAACCCTCATGCAACCATCTGCGCCCTCTATCATAGTCTTGTCAGAGAGGATCATATCAAAACATCTGTAACAGCCAGAGGGAGCTGCACCTACCCGCGCTTGAAAGAATATGTCGACCACGGACTAAGTTGTCAAATATCTTACTCTCCTCTCTGCCATTGTGTTGATTTGCATTCTGAAACTCAACGAACACGTGTTTTTGGTGCGGTAAGACCAGCAAACTTGAGGGGATGTTCAAAGAATATCTGTCGCGTGTCTTCATTAAGGTTTTGAATTGGAGTGTCTAACTTTGATATGTACTCGGGTGGTTGTTCTTGCGGAAGATTCGTAAGTGCCACTCCAACATTCCTTTGCATGGCCTCTAACCTTTCATGAATTCGTGCTAATTGTTCTGACACACGTTTGATCGTACCAGGCTATTTATGTGTTCTCATCATAGCTGCAGTGGTGCTCGCGACATTCATTTCTTGTTCCACGCTTTCCGCGGTTTTGGCTCGAATCTAGTTTGCTGATCTGATCAGCGTTTGCTCCAAGCCCTCTGTAAGATCTTCCAGTTCAGTTTTTCTTGACTCTAACATATCATTGACACATTATGAATGAGTTTTGGATGTACTTCAGCAGTTTTGCGGGATCGCTCCCCGTACTCTGTTACGACATTAGTTGTAGTGTTTGACATTGGGTGACCTGGGTGACCTCCGCAAACATATTCCAAAACGTTTCGAACAATTGGCTGGCATACCAGGTCCAATGATTGTTTACGATACCGTAGTTTATGTGTCTTTGTACGTTTACATCTTTCCTCAGACTCATAATATTGTACCAAATGCTTAGGCTCTTCATCTACCAAATATTTCATATTTTTACGATAAAGTCTCATTGGTGATTGATTCCACATCTTATAATGCTGAAATCATTTCTTGAATCATTTTATCCATCATGATTTTCGTTACTGCTACAATATTCACTAATTGCATCGCTGGAGCTGTCACTCTTGTCATTATTTAAGCTGGGTAGTCTAGCCAACGACAGCGAATACATTTTGTTCTTGCACAAAATAATATAATGATTTATCATGCTGTTTCTCACAAGATTTGTCAAGCTTACTGCATTGTTCTTCATGAGAATTCCTTATCGATTAATGAGCAAGATTTTTATTGGGAAATTATACATCTTTTGAGCCTCTTCGACAAATCTGTTTTGACTCATTTAAACTAAACGCAAGTTAATCTAATCAGTAACGTTACACACATTCCATTGGTCTATTAATCTGTTTCCGCAATTAGATATACAACGTAATCATAAATTGCTTCAAAATATTGCACACAGATACATAATATAGCTGCACAAAGAAAATAATATCGGCAGAATATTTTATGCAGTATGGTGGCGATCAATAATCATAGTCCTGCAGTAGTATTTTTAGCCGCACATAAAAGTAGTCTCCACACATGTAGTGTAGTTACAATGAATCATAATGCAATGGCGTGACTGGAAATATTGCTTTGTAAAATCGTTCACGTGACTAAATTGTATAATCATTTAGTATGCTGACTTTTGCTCCGAAAAAATCATTTGCTCAAGCGAATAGTATCCAGTATGTGTTATTGCTTTAGAAATGTAAATTTTATTTACAAAAAGGGAATCGGCTGCCTCACCAGTGGCAGCGTTTCGGCGGAGTCACCATTGTTATAGAAATTGTAACTTAAAAATGAATAATTATATTTTCAAAAATGAATTGCATTTAATAGGATTAGGCTAGCCGATTTTACTACGCAACATAGTTGAAAATAGAGTTAGAATGATATCTTTTGTTACCTATGGCCATGCCGTATACATTCCGTGTGACGGTAGGGTAACGTCAAGGTTTATTGAAGCCTCTGACAAATGTAATTAAACTCGGCCGGAAAACCACATAATGATAGTATTCAAAGTCTAAAACAGGAGGGATGGAGACCATAGATGATAGTGCAGGCTTAACGTGATCTGACATGTTTTTATTCTAAGTTGAATTACAGTGTCAAGGTGACTTGTACTGTGACTTGTGAACGTTTTATATCTTCTCAAATAAAGGTGATCGAACGTTTGTTTTTACTCGCTGTTTGTACTGACTACCGGTCACGTTCATTCAACATGTTAATGAAACTGTCTATTACGAATGTTCATGCTTTTCGTTGTAATTTTTCTACCTCGAGAAGGCATCGATCCCACACCGAAAGAGTAGTATTCATCATTGCCATGTCTTTGATATCGATGCTGCAGCTATTGAAGCGTCGTCACAGGAAGCTCTATATCGCCTTAGGTCTTTCAGCAATGTTGTTTTATGGGTCATTCAGGACGAATGTCCACCTGTTTGGGAATCTTTCCATTGATAGTGTGAGATATAGGCCAATATGATGACTTCTGTCCTCCATATTCCACACTTGTTAACACGTATAGTGAATCCTCTGAGTTGTGTGATATTTAAAATAAGGCGGAAAACTATATCTTATTCATGAGAGGTGGATTCTTCTAATACCGTATTAGGCGTCTAGGACGCGTTCAGACCGACAAAACAAAAGTAAAGACGTTTATATTAAGTAAATATCTCAATAAAGTTTATAAAACCTTTAAAAGTCCTTTTATTTCTTTCACAAACTCGATAATCTGTGGGCTTACTATGCAAACATCACTTCAACAGTTATTTAGACTGATATTCGGACTTAGCGAAAATAAAGAGTTGAATAATGGAAATAGCTAGTATTCAGTGTTCTTGGAAGTGATATGTCTCAGACAGATGACCATCGTGGAAGAATGACTGAAAGAGGTCGTACGAATGGTGCAGGAATAGATATTCGGACAGATAAGTTGCTTTCATGTGCATCTATCTATCTATCCATCCATCCATCCATCCACCCACCCATCCACCCACCCATTCATCCATCCATCCATCATACACCTTATTTTATTTATAGAAGATTAATTTCGTCTTTTTCTTTAATGCTTATTATGTAGTGATATAACAGCCAAATATATAGATATAAATGTCAGAAAAATATGTTTACATTTATAGATCTTATGGATACTAAAATTTTGAATAATTTGGCCACTTACATATATTAAACTTTTATTCATGGAAACAGTGGCCTATATCCAGTTATCTTGTAAATATTCTTGACTACTTAAACATGAATTTAAATTACATAACATCTGATTTTATCGTTATACAATTACTCTTAGTAATGTAGATATCTCTTTCTATCATGGAGTTTTTATGTGAATTAATCTCCTGATTTCATTTGCATTAATATGCAACTGCATGCATATCTAATGTACGTTCTTACTACATACTCTGTACACTGTACACTATAGATATATTGCTGTTTATTTTACTACTATCCATCATTCAATTGACCTATCGCCACTTGTCAATCACGCTGGATCAATTAACCAATCAGCAAGCGCAAATTAGACACACCTCCAGGCATTGCTTCAGTCCGCCATTTTCCTCCGACACTCTGCTTGTAGCAACAATGGATTGATTATGAAAAGTATTTACAAATTTTGCAATGATTTGTTGATTTCTCAATTGATAACGGTGAAAAGAAGTCTTGTGATTCTGACAGTCAATATCCAGATCGTCTAAATGGAGGAATTAGATGTATTCCTTTCCCGAAACATAATCAAAACTTCGATGGATAACGACTTGTCGCGTGTACGATCAGCTGAATAAAGACACAATTGATGACGATTACAACGTGTTTGTTTGCATAAAAGTATGTCCCGTTGATAGCTTGAAAAAAAATAAAAAGAATTTGAAACTGAAAAATATGTATGTAAAACTTAGCGTTTAAAGAATATATTTGGAGAACCCTCTAACTTTCGGGCTTTGATATATATTATTTATTCTTGTATAGGAAGCACTGAACCCAATGCTGAATTATTGAAAAGTATGAAAATTTACACTTTAATGTTGGCTTGTCCCAAAATTAATGATTTATTGTCTCGATCTTTCGGACACTAGAGTGACGCTTTACCTTCTCATTGGGTTGAAGGAGGGATGGGGATACAAAAATGTAATTAGTAATAAAGAAATACAAAATAAAGGTTTCAAATAATTATCTTCCGATATATTAATCATGCATTTACATGTTTGCATCAACAGACATCATTGATCAAAATTCCATCTGACGAACATAGCAGACCTTAAAATTATTACGTACAACAGTATACTTCTAAACAGTAATTATTTATGATTTTGTTATTAATTTTTAATTCATATACTTCCAAGGCAGCATAAACATAAGTCAGATAAAATTAACAGGGATAGCATTATCTGCTAAATACATCAACATCTTTTGGAGCAAGTTTCCTTTCATATGAATAAGTTCTTAAACAGCTTTTACAATTGCTTGTTATTATTTACTAAAATAAAACACTGAGGTTATTAATGTACGAACTTGAACTACATATATAAATATTGTCTACTGCAGTATAATTAATGCAACTTTGTAGTTTTATATTTTTAAGAATAATACAAATCACATTAAATAAACATATCACTTAAAATGAAACATATTTCTTTGCCAAATACTGTATGTTTGTTGGAGGTTAAGTCACGTGATTTGGTAGGCGGAGCGATCTATCGTCTAAAGTAAGGTCAATTCAGTTAATTAAAAATCTATCCGGACAGTCCATTTAGTCTGTTTCAATGAATCATGACTCTTCTTCTACTTGGAGAGTGGCCAATGTTGTTGTGTTTCATCACATACTGGATTTTACAGGAGTTCCAGGGAATGGGTCAACAGGCACTTTGAACTTTGCACCAGTTTTTTGAGTACATTGATCTGTACCTGAATACCGGCTAATATAACATATATTGACAGCTGGTTGACAGACAGATGTATCTTTTATCTGCAATGACTGATAAATCTTACGCCAAATAACCTTTGAATACTTGGCTAGATAATAAAGGAGATCCTGTACAGTGGCAGGACTTCTTACCTGTTTATATTTTGCCATACTTTTGCAGAAATTGTCACATCGCTATGAGGCACTCACATGTCAAGTCATCTCATGAAGAAGGCGAATTCTCCGTAAGGACGCCAAATATATTTACACGAAACTGTTCTAAACCAGGCACCGCTTTGGAGAGTGACAAGTAAGGTAAGTTTTACTCTTTAATGCAGGAGTGACCTGGTGGTCTTGAAAATTCAGTTTAATATTCCCCAGGGCATAGGCTACTAGAGAAAACAGTTTATTGCTTTGAATACGTTCTATCTTCATGGTGTGAAAGCATGTTTTCGTTTTATCGTTTAAATGTAAATCATTGTGCTAGGAGTGAAGTCTTCCGCAATTTAAACTGAATTAAAAAGAGTTTGGGGTTATAACAAAGGACGAGAACCTTATATTCAATACAAAGATAGTCATAGATTATAAAAGCTGATGAGAAAATTATGTTTACTGCAAATATAAAAATATAGATTACAATCCTTGGCTTAAAGGTAAATGCAAAAACAAAAGGAAATTTTAGGAAATTACTTTGATTAACTATAAATCTTTCACATCCAATGTAAACCTAGGTAATTACATCATGAGGAACAAATAATACAAAAGTTCTTTCGAACGTCTAAATTCCTCTCCAATGCATCAAAAGTAGAGTGGAAAAACGCAAGACGAAGGTAAAACTAAGTATTAAAGCGAGTTGACACTCCAATTATAGTTGCAAAAACTCAGCTGTAAAAACTGAAAGAATAATAAAGCTCCAGGCCTTGAAAAGTTTTGAATGAAAACATTACTGGAAGATTTCCGCAGTTAGCAAATTACACTCTGAAAATTTGTTTACTATGAAGATGAGCAGCAGTATTTATCATTCAGACTGGAGCAAGGGTCAGATTATACCAATTTAAAACCATGTGTCCATCTAATGCACATGATTATAAAAGGACAACTATGCTTATAGCCATGTAGGAAAGGTTTCCACAAGCGTATTAAATTCAAAACTCTCCTCTTGGGCTATTACAAACGATATTACTGATGTATAATTTGGTTTTAAGAAGAATACTAGTATAGTAGACAACACTTTTATATTATTATTTGTACTTATTTATTATTTAAATACTTCTCGATGAAAAGAAAACCCTTTCTTGTTCCTTCATTTAGTTAAAAAAAAGCCCCTAATTATTGAGAAAGGACAAGACTGTGGCGAAAGGTAGTATAGTATGGAGTGACTGGGAAAAGGCAAATGATAATCATATGATAATATAATATGGAGTGACTGGGAAAAGGCAAATGATGATCATATGATAGTATAATATGAAGTGACTGGGAAAAAGCAAATAATGATCATATGACAGTGTAATATGGAGTGATTGGGAAAAGGCAAATGATGATCATATGATAGTATAATAGGGAGTGACTGGGAAAAGGCAAATGATGATCATATGATAGTATAATATGGAGTGACTGGGAAAAGGCAAATGATGATCATATGATAGTATAAAATGGAGTGACTGGGAAAAGGCTAATGATAATAAGATCATTTACAGCTTAACGCTATCGTTTGTAAAGCACTTCAAATCGCATTCAGACTATTTTGATTGTTCACTTGGGCTTATTTAAAATAAGCCTTCTCATTATTTCTATTTTCACCTCATATTAATAGTCGGGAAATGGCATTAAAATGAAATATATATGATTATATCATTGTAGAGGAATTTTGTTTATATCTTCTATTGTTTGCTAAATAACACAGTGATATTTTCTGACAGCAGACGGTCTACAACCATCCTTGATAAGTTACATTCACACGGAATAAGACGGAATATATGTCTAAATATTGATAAAACAAAGGATCTGACTTCTCACAAAATAATCTGATGATTAGACGTTTTATTTAAGTACTGATATATGTTTCTAGACAGTGTGGATATTTTTTAATTAACTAGAACGATGTGCTACAGATAGCATTGCTGTCAAGGGTATCAAGGCAAGGATCGTACCTTTTGAATAAAACTATTGATCTACAATGTTCAAAGGAAAACTTCATACATATGTAAAGATATCTTCTAAACTGTTTCTTATCTTAGAGTAACTGTTTATGCCAGCCAAAGACAGGTAGAAATGCAGGAAACTAACGGCATGAAACGAAATGTCAACTTTGTGTAAATAAATCTGTGAATGATGAATACCACTGTGTCTGAATTTGTCATGTATACGTATGACTTAGACAATCTTATGTTGTTCTTTATTTTTTGGCAGAAACTAAGTGTGTATTAACTATTACAATTATTTGAAAAAAATTAACTAAAAAAATGCATTCCAACATATATTGCTCTCTCTCTCTCTCTCTCTCTCTCTCTCTCTCTCTCAGATCTAAGTGTGCAGAGAGTTTCTCTGGCATTATTATTTCGTGTATTAATTCCTAAATGCAACAATGTAATGTGCATACATTAATCATTGTATTGACTACGTGCCTTCTTGTTTACGCAAATCAATAAAGTTCTGTTCTATAGTCGCTGGTGAACCTTAGCACTTAATACAAACGTATTTGTAGCTATTAGTAGCAGGTGATAAGATTATATTCAATACAAAGTTACTCTTCGATTTTAATAGCAGGTATAACTGCATTAGTTAACTGATAGTGTCAACAAACTATAGTAATGGAAATGTTGTTGTTGTTGTTGTTGTTGTTGTGTTGGATTTTTAACGTAGCTTTAACAATTTTTCAGTCATATCGCTACGATGTCTGCAGTGTGGCAGTTTATGGTGATGTCTAGCACTGGGGCGTCATGCCGCAGACATGTAGCATGATGTCCCACCCAGTCACATTATCCTGACACCAGACCGACCAGTCCTAACACTAACCTCTTAATGCTGAGCGTCAAGCGAGGCAGCTGTTAGTACCATTTTTGTAAGTCTTTGGTATGACTCGACCGGGGATCGAACCCACGACCTCCCGCATCCGAGGCGGACGCTCTAACCACTAGGACACCGGAGCGGTAATGGAAATGTAAAAACGATGTATGAATATGTGTCTTTCATGATGAAAATAATAACAACATTAAGATGATGATATCGATTACATGTCATAATGGGATATTGAGATATATAAGTGGGAGAAAATAGTATAGCACATTCTTACAGCGTAGTAAGAAATACTGTATGAAAACGGTAAATTATTGACCTTAGTTAATCAACACAGTGTTTGCCTCATATCAGTAGTAGATTATAGTTTTGTTCTGGAAATCTATCTTCAGTCAATTAAAATAATTTTAACCAGAAATCTACTATACCTTGCTACTTGTATTAACATTGTACCTAACGCATGATATATAAAACATTTAGCTTATATTGTATTTTGTGATACCTGCAGGTAATAACTTTAGACTTAATACAATAATATTCTTATATTATAATAGTGGAGTGATAACTTAGTTTAACACAAAATTATTTTCAGATTATAAAAGCTGGATGGAAAACCTAGATTTAATAAAGAGAGAGTTTTAGATTATAATGGTCGACACGAACCTCAGATTCAGTAAGAGACTCGTAGATTATAATATCGGGTGAGAACCATAGATTTAATACTGTAGAGGAACTCATGTGGCTACACTACCCCAAGTCAGGCAATCTCTGGTTGTTTAGCATTGGTCTTTATTTTGGAATGATACCCCGCTGTATCTGTCTGAGGACTGGCGCCCCAGAGTGTGACAGATTTCTACCCCAGTGAGATACCGTCGTATTCCTGGCTTCTTATCGCCGCCTGGTCACCAACTAGATCGTTGACTGGGCCGACTTCTAGATCTCAGACTGAGTCGACTTTCGGTTTACTGGCTGAGTCGTGGTCGCGGATCGTCACTCATTGAAGATCGGCAGAGAAACGAATAGAGCGAAACGAAGAGAGAGAAAAGAGATATTTAGTTACTACCTTTATTCTTGCAAGGTCGTGAAAACAAGATTTCCGTGTTTCTTGAACTAGCATTGTAGAGCCTATATTCTGGTCGACGAAAGAGCTAGTCCCCATCCTTTTGAGATTCCCGGGTCTGGCCCTTTCCTGTTCGGCGAACTACG
>JAECUM010025350.1:0-32219 GCA_016617855.1 Megalonaias nervosa | reverse complement strand
AATTGTCTGACGTTAGTCAATCAGTAAAATAATGCACTTTATCAACCTATTTTCGTTTGTTTATGGATAAGCTTTAAAATGTTTGTTTCATAATTCTCATTATTGTTAAAAGTGCAGTTTCGTAATGAGAATTGAAAATTTGGTACACTAAAACAGAAAATTGTGTACCATTTGTGGTGGAGAGAATGGGCACATTACTTTACCAAGTCAAATGTGGCTTTGGAGGGAGTGTAAATCGGAAAGTATTTGACCTTAACTAACAATAGTTACGAGTACTTAGAAGTGTCCTATCCCTTGAGCAGGATTTTGGTCTATTAGAGAATAATGTCTTGTTTTAAAGTTACTATAGAGGAACAATGTTTTGTGCATTATGACAGACATTTCCGTGATTCGATAAGTTTTGGTGTAGACGATGTTTTGAACAAAGAGGTTCTACATTGATCCAGAATAATATTGTTCGAGTTTCAATGATAATAAGGCACTGTGTCTCGTGAACAAAGAAGGAGTAACTCAATTATATAATCCAGAGACTGATTGTTGAAATATTTTTTTACGGTTCGTCTATCTGCGCGAGTAGACAATTCCTCTGGTAACAAATTTTGGTAGTCCAGAATCTATTTGTATGGTTAAAGTAATGATGGAACAGTTCAGTTAAATCGGAAATACGACTATTTCTTTCAAGCTTAATGTACTCTTTCTAAAGCCGGCCCCAACTTCCTGGTCATTGTAAAGAATCTACATACAGCAATGATAGCCTCGTGAAGAGTTTTAGTGCTTGATATATCAGGAAAGGCAATTTTTCCGACACGCATATTGCAAAATGGGTATGCTCTATTAAAGACGGAATTTTCAAACACTGCACAGAAGAATAAGTTTGAAGGTAAATTCGTATGCTGAAAGCAAAGAAAGCTTCAGGACCATATAATACTCATGTGAATGTATTCCATTTATGGCTTGCTTTTGCCATTCCACGACCATACTCTCAGTGTCTCAGTTTTGAATGGGACCATATCACAAGATTGGAAAAATGGAAATACTACCCCATAAGAGCCATCCTATTTGAACAAGAACCATAGTTACGGAGCTATGTTGAACTAAATACTCAATTAAGGACAAATGCAACAACTGAGATTGAAAGAGCTTCTTCAGACGGGTGAATAATGCTGTGCTTGATAGGCAGATAGAACATTTAAGATTGAGAACTAATTCAAACTATGTGCACTACTTTGGGATTATTGTGGACTCATACTCAGTCAAAGACATTCTAGATGATATCATTGTTATACGCCAAGATTATTGGAACATCAGCACATTCAACATGCTTGGAATTCATTCGGAGCGTTCTATACCTTTGTACTTGCTAGTTATTGAACATTTAGGATTATCTGGGAATAAATTGCTTGACGAGTTTTACAAAACTTATTGGTTTCGCTTCTTTCTGTTACTTAGTTTAAGGCGATAGAGTCATGACAATTGCAAATGGAAGAAAATGACAAAAAGGTTTCATAAAGTTAAAGTATTGCAAAGAGACAGATCTAGTAGATATTTTGATTTAAAATTCATTCTAATTAAATATATTTAATAAAGGCTTCAAACGTAAAATATGCAAGAGCATCTAAGGACTGACGATTTCACATCGATAAAGTTTCACTGCCATGGGAATAGAGATAGTTTAAGATATTTAAGCACGGATACTGAATTTACGTTTTTTAACAGCGAGCTTTGATTGTTACAATTTTGTTTGCTGATTATTTTTTTGTTTTTACTCAGTTTAAGATTCGGTTGATACCATGGATTTAAGATTCAGTTTATACCATGGACCTGAGACACGGTTTATGCCACGGATTTAAGGCTAAATGGTAATTCAGACTGTACTTAATTATTTTAATATGAAATAATATAATAAAACAACACTATTACTTTCTTTAGTGGTTAATTTTAAGAAATAATAATCAATAATAGCATGCGTCTCTATTTGGTCTGATTTGTTTACTTGCCGAAACGAAATGTCCTTTAGTATCACAGTCATATCAGTCAGATCAGCATAAACCAGTTAATTAAGGCATGTTGAGCAGCTACTGGTGGGCAAACATTTATCGAGCAGAAGAACAGAATAAATCTTTATTTGATAAAGAAAATTATATATGAAGCTCTATCCAAAAACATTATTATACATGCTTTGTGGCGATGACTTTTTTATTGGTAATCTGACAGAAAAGTGCGTATGACAATGTTTGTTCAGTACGCCTACCTCCAGATTCTCAGACAGTTCCCAAGATAATAGAACTTAAACATGCATCGCTGATCATATAGCACTTTTTCCAAAACTTGACGTATTTGCAGAACACTTGTCAGTAATTATGGCCAATACCTACGGTGTTGTTTTAAATTATTATAGATTTTACGTATAATTTGCACACCCGTCAACATGTCTGTATTTTTTCATAAATATTAATCAATTGGGCATATATAAGAAACCCATTTATGTTAACTGACTTAGTGCTGTGCAACATGTGAGGAAGAAAATTTTGTTAATGCCCGAAACTATATTGGGAGAAATGAGGAAGGGTATCTTCATACTCCAACTCCCGGAAAAATAAATAAGTGGTTTATATTGACAAAATTTCCCAGTCGATCGTCGTGGCCTTGGTAAATTCATGTTCCCATGTCTGATTGCATCTCTATTAATTTTCTTTTTGACATCCCAGTCACGTTCGTAACAGATTTGATAAATTCCAAATCACTAGTTTTGGATGCCCGCTAGATAAAGCATAAACACCGATTCCAAATATCCAATTATCATTTTAAATAGTGATAGAATCGAGTGACTGGAAACAAATTCGTTTACGTCTTAAAGAGTAAATATGGAGTACACGCTAAATTTCAATCAAGCAGACGTTCCTCATAGGTTAAGCGCGGGAATCCATTTAGTGGAAGCGTAAGTATGATTTTTTTCATCTAAAAGGAAAACTGAATCACTAGCGTATTATGGAACAATGAATAAAAAGGTACATTTACAATTTGGAAGACCACACTCAACTAGAAGAAAGTTCTTGCAATATGTGTTTCCCATGTTTCGGCGCATAATTAATCTTACAGTTTGCCACATAGATTTTTTCTGTGTGTGTGTGTATGTGTGTGTGATTTGGATTTTTAACGTAGCTTGAACAATTTTACATTCATATGGCTACGATGTCTGCATTGTGGCAGTTTATAATTATGTCTAGAAATTGGGCATCATACCACAGACATGTAGCATGATGCCCCACCCAGTCACATTATCCTGACACCAGGCCGACCAGTCCTAACACTAACCTCTAAATGCTGAGCAACTAGCGAGGCAGCTGCCATTACCATTTTTATTAATCTTTTGTGTGACTCGGCCTGGGTTCGAACCCACGACCTCCCGCATCCGAGGCGGACGCTTTAACTACTTAGGCCACCGGAATGGTCCAGATCTTTTCTAAGTATATAATTATGCAAAATTTGGCAAGAAAATGATCATTAAAATGAAGATGATAGACGCCATTATTTCTTTTCAGTGATTAAGGTTCGAATTCGTAAGTGCGTTTTTGTGATGAAAATGTAAACCAAAATCATGCATTCAAACATTTACACATTTGAGTTAAACAGTGTATTATAACAATATCTATCAAAGAAATCAATAGTTTAGAAGCCATAATGTTATGTTGGTTTCATCACTTCTCCCAATCTTTTTAACGAAATAGCGTCAAATAAAATTCAGCCGTCTTTATTATTTCTGAAATTCAACATTGGACCGATTATCAAATTTGTGATAACGTGTCTACTTCTACAAGATGCAGTGCACGATGATTGTTACAATATGTGCATGTACATATAATTGAGAAAGGGGAAATTCACAAATTACTGCAAGTACCATAAAACTAAGGCCATTGGAATAATGACACATTGCAAGTGAAAACACCATGTCGGTAGAATCATTTTGTCAGGAACGGCAACGACAAAAAGATTTGTAAGATGGCCGCCATAGCAGCCATGGTTTACATAAGATCGGCTGCATTTTTATGTAGTCCCATCTCTATTATTATAAGAAGTTTATAGGGAAAACTATATGCCATTATGAACATTGGTAAAGGAGCACGAACAGGAGAAAGAGTTTCAAGATAATATCCATAAAAGCGATAGTGGAGGTTAAATCTACACCGTCTTCCTGTAGAACCAACAGTTTTTTGGTTTGCTTTGGTTAGGTGTTTTACGGCGCAACAAAACAATTAGGTTATTTAGTGTTATTTAGTTTTAGTACAGAAGCAATCGGGGTAATGTGCCTTGCCCAAGGGCCACGTTAGCAGACTCAAATATGTTGTTTTTTTTGGCAAGAAATATGTTCTTAATGCAGCGAAATCAATATTAAGAAAACCACAATTACTTGCAAACACAATCTTTAATTGTTGATAGAAAATACGATTCTTAATTACCTAAATTGCACATAGTTTATGCTAGTGTGCAATTGTACATTATCTCTAAAACATATATATGACCAAACATCTCTTCATTTACTATCCCTTCACCAACCTCTCACCACATTATAACTTTTATGATTCACCGCTCCGGTGGCCTAGTGGTTAGAGCGTCCGCCTCGGATGCGGGAGGTCGTGGGTTCGATCCCCGGTCGAGTCATACCAAAGACTTACAAAAATGGTACTAACAGCTGCCTCGCTTGGCGCTCAGCATTAAGAGGTTAGTGTTAGGACTGGTCGACCTGGTGTGAGGATAATGTGACTGGGTGGGACATCATGCTACATGTCTGCGGCATGATGCCCCAGTGCTAGACATCACTATAAACTGCCACACTGCAGACATCGTAGTGATATGACTGAAAAATTGTTAAAGCTACGTTAAAAATCATAATCACATCACATCACATCACTTTTATGATTGTAGTAAGTCATTTAATTTACCATATAAATCTTATAGTCCATGATTTTCTTAACTTACAGTGCTAATTGTCATATTTCTATTTTATACATTTTTCTTCAGTTACAAATTACTTATTATTCATTTAAATCTATGATGTGTGTTGTTTTGCATATTTTATTGTACGTAAATGGTTCTAGTAAAATGTGTGCCTCTTGTATTCTGATTTAGTTATACTATCTGGGCTGCATGTTCTGCCCGAGGACGAATGCCTGTTATTGTCATTAGTCATCAGAATGAGTTACTTGCCTTGCTTTCCTTTAGTTGCAGAAGAAAGGTGTGCCCAACGAGCCAAAACTTATTTCACAACATACGAACAGTGAACTGTTTATAATGGCGTTGAATTTACTTAATATTCACATATTTATAATAATTTTTTTTATAGATATTTTGATCATTAAAGTCTATTTACTAAAGGCTATGATAATAGGATCAGAAATAGTTTCTAAAGCTCAGCCAATCAGGTGCAAGATTACATCATTAGTATGCGTAACCACCTTTGATCTTGATGATTTAAATCTAGTTACCAAATTAACTCAAAATCGGATCTGAAATGCTGTCAGTAGGTGGTAACACATACAGCCAATCAGATGCAAGGCCATCTCGTTAATACAACTAAATCAGAAATATTTCCCCCCAGTGTGGGAGCAAGTTCAACCAATAAGATACGAGATCACCTCATCATTATTCATATATTTCGTACATGATCGAACGTGTCAAACATCGTAATGATATAAGCATAGAATCCAAGTTTGATTTAAGTCGGATCAGATGGTAATATGTTTAGCGAATAAAATGCAAGCCCCTCTGTAATTACGTGTGTATCTCTCAAGTTATTGAAATCGTCCCATACATTGAAGATATAGATAGACGTATTCTAAGTATGCTAACAAAGCCTTCGCATTGGCACACTTGGGTAATAGAGAAAATTGCAGTATAAAAAAGACATATTTCTAACAACACACAAACATTCTATGAATTTTTTCGTTATGTACCTTGTAAATCAAATGGTGAATAAATAACGGACTGTAGTAGCGACATGCACCTTATGTTAGAAGTGGAATGTGAAGATGGTTTTAGAAAACAACCAAAATATACTGGACAAGCCTTGCATTCACCAAATTCTGCAGCTTGTGGGTGCACTCAAGCTGAGATGGTGGTTATTTGATGCACCTCGCAAGTCGAAAAATGTTTAAAATGCGTAAAAGTAACCTTTATGAACCGACAACCAATTTTCAATAAATTGGGAGAAGGGAACAAAGTTTGGGAACTTTGTTTTATGTTATCCATTGGTTCCATGATGAAGAATCCAAACGATGACGATCCAAGCTAATAAGAAATGTAAATGTAGGAGCCAAGGTGGGCATTACGTAATACGCTGTAAGAATCTGATCATAGAAAAGAAGGTCATGTTATTAAGAGACACTTAAGTCACAGTAAGGGGGGACATTTATTATTAGACACATTTACGTTGCAAAGTCTTCTGTCCTAAAATGGACCGTAAGAGAAATGTTGTAATTTGGTGATAGAATATAAATTATTTTTTCTGCTTGTTTTGATTAGCTGAACATAAATGTAAGTCATGCAAGATGAACATTGGCTTAAAAAAATTGGCAATGCTGAAATTATGGAATACAGAGAGGAACAAAATTATGCGTACTATTTAATATAACATCTTATATGAAGCCAAAGTATTGTCTTTAAAGTACAACTATTTTATATGAAATTGTTAATTTTAGCTGAGTATAAAAGTGTGATGGAAACTAAGATCATGATTACTGACCTTTAGCAATTTTATTTATGCAAACGTCCAGGTGTCAGCCATCAACTACATGGTATGTGAAGCAACTAAGGGATGATTGTGTCAAGTTTCTACTAAGCCGGGATAATCTAGCTTGAACATTATTTCAACAAAAACAAAAAAGGAACAAGCAAACGAACAAGATTTAATGCAGAATGATACAACTCTCATGCACAACAATGTCATAATTCAATACTGTGGATCACTAATATGAATGCACCAATCAAACGGCATGGTTGTACACATAACAGGGTCCAAAGAAACGGTGATAAATGCAGAACGTTAAGTAATTGCTGCAGTGTGAAAAGTCACTTTGACATATTTTTGTCCGTGAGTACTTACCTCCAGGAGGAACACACTCATCAGGTTTAATTAGTTTACACACAGCACTGTCAGAGAAACTGAAATAAAAGCAACGTAGGTCAACATGACATACGTTTGCAAGAGGCGAGAAGTGCCATTTGTGACTGTAAATGACGTGTCATGTCTGTACAAAGTGTGAAAGCAATTAAGCAAATGCAAAACTACAATACAACTCACAACAACACCGTCGGAAAAGTAAACAATATGTTCCGCCTGTGCATTGCATCAGACACCCAATCCCCCACCAGTTCTTGAGTGTTTGTGGTAAGTAAATGGAGCTTGGCAATAGTTCCATTGAATACATGTATATGATTGTACATATTCCTGATCAGAAGAACGACAGGGTATGGAAAATGTGGTAACTTACATGTAAGACTGTTAACTGGACAAGTTTCCGCTGAGCAATAAACGATGCATCAAAGTTATCATTGGTCACCAGCAGCACACGAGAAAAGCACTGGTGCGACACCCAGAAAGGAGAGTCTAACATTGAGAAATATTTGCAAGATATGCTTTTGATATCATAGACACTCCAGGTCGAATAGTCATGATGTTCAAAAATAGACATAATATAATGCAAAAATATGACTTATTTACAGGAATACACAACATACAACTGTCTCTTACAATAAGGAACCTCGTTATTAGGCGATATCTTTTATGACGCGGATATGGTCATGTATCCAATTCCATTATTCAATGCATTGGTTCCATTCTATGATGCAAATGTAGCCTAATACAAAAGGTTACCTCTGGTGTGGAGTGCAGAAAACGTTATTTTAATGCTTAGCGATGGACAGTATGACCTTATCAACACAAACATGGTTTGCTCTCATGGTCCAGCCTAAAATGAACATTAATTGTGTTTCCCAAAGAATCAGAATATCATACGGAAAACAGGCTGACTGCATGTACGAATTTTTCCGCAGTACACAGAGTTTTCTAAATAGTTTGATAATCAGACAGATATTACCTAAATGCAGACTTTATTTTAGAAGTGAAATTTATCTTGTTAAACTGAGTACTTTTTCTTATTCTACTACTTGATTTTCTTTCTAAAAAGATTGAAAATAATGCAGTGTGCATGAGAAATTAACGGCAAATACCATGACAATGGTGAATGGTGTGTCCTTTTTCTGTCGTTTACCTTAGTGCTTTATTTTAAATCCGGATTTTGTCTTTATATGCGGACAAACGTAATGATTATTTTGCCAAATATGTGCGGTAGCACTGAAAATTCAGAAGATATTCGTAGACTCCTTATTTTTGCCTACACGATTCTCTTTCACGAAAAAACACAATTAACTAAACTTAAATTACGATATATTTCAGTAACTGTGTTCTTTGCATTTATATGAGTAGATTCTTCATAATACGTTTTAGTTCCAACCTTGTCTAATCTGGTCTCCATTATACCTATTTATTATTTCATTTATTTTACGATAAATATTGAAATTCTTACTACAAATATGCTTAACTCTGCATTGGCATAAACAAATGTACACCTTAAGACACAAAATGAAGACTAATTTCTGATTCTCGCTTTGCGTGCGACTACTGCCTGTTGTTTACGCATGCGAGGTCTCGTGCAAATGCATTGCAAAATAATGCGTATGGCTTGGAGTCGTGGTGTACAAGGGCTGCCTCTACGTACTCCCTCTCTTTCTGGCTCTATTTAGCTCCGATAGTAATGTGATCACTGTTCAGCACGAGGGAGAATTAAATTACATATTTGATGAGATAAAAACGCATCTTTACATTCGTCTTAATTTACATTACAACTCGAAGATATCGTGAACTTTACCAGATCCATATACAAGAATGCTTCAGAAGTACAAATAACATTTATGGAAAATACAATAGATTTTTAAAAAACCTATGGTGACTCGTTGTCTTCCGTAGTTGTTTTTGAATCAACCATTGAAATAGCAAAATTTAACAGTGATATGAAATCATTCATGCGTTTCAAAGGATTGAAAGAAAAGTTGAAAATTAGAGTTTGCTTGGAATTTAGATCACGTCAAAAGAAATTTCTCAAGCGTAAAGTACTCTTTGAATATTTTTATACCAATTTAATCCAATACAAGGAGCAGAGGCTGGGATATCTTTGCTGTGACCCTGAGAATATAATCATTTACACAAATATCAATAACGGGAACAAAATAAACGAGAACACATAAACAAAATATGCTAAAATAAAGAATGGTTAACCGAACATTATAAACACATTAGACAAGCATGAAGACTAAAATTTCCCATAAAAGGGTCTGTGTTACACAAATGAATGCTCCATGACAAGCAGACATGACAAGCATACAAGTGGTACAAATACATCATGCGAGTGTGATGTGTAGTTTCAAGATATGTTTGAACCAAGAAAGTATAATCAAGAACGAAAGATGACATACACGATTCTTCTTTCATTGGCATCTTCAAAAAACGAATGTCTGGAAAGGTACAGTTTGATGAGGCAAAGGGTTTTAGAACATGTAAGTCAAGTATCTATTGGACTAAAAAAACGGTCAATACTTTTCAACGTATTCGGACAAAAAAGCATCAGTAAGTGAAGGCAGAATATTCATAACCAGAATGTGGAAACATTTAACACAGAATGAAACAGACAAATGGGTTTGACGTTTTACAAAGGTAAATGAAATCTACAGTAACACTAGTCACACATTAATAGACATTACTTTGAGTGCAGCGTGCGAGGTGCAAACCATTTAAAAGGTATAGATCAATCTATTTGACTTTCTGACAAGTAATACATATAGAAAATCTGCTTTCAAAATTGGTGAAACAGTCCGAGGTTCCAAATTAAAACGACTTTTGCAAGAGAGATACAATCCACAATTCATCAAGAAAATAGTATTAATCAGGCAAATAGAATTAGATGAACCGGCAGTGTACAAACTTGAAGACTTGAATTGAGAGCATGCTGATGGTATCTTTTACGAGCTATCACTGTATTGCAAACTGGATGACGTATCCAAAGTTGGAAAGATTTGAAAGACGAGTAAAAGAGTATGTACACGTAAAATGGAAGGGGTATGACCAATCACACAACAGCTGAATCTCAGTAGGAAACAGTATTCAATTAAAATAAATAAAAATAAATAACGAGCGTCTAGAATTTAATAGATGTTTTACAAACAGTGCATTAGAAAACGAGGCACTTAAGGCCTGCACTCATGCGAAATTGTACTGACCATGACAAGAAACGTTTAAAATCATCGCAATTAAACAACAAAACATGTTAAGGCGATTTCAATGTCCTTTTAAAGTTATGAAAATTATAGAAGAAATGAAAAGATACAAATATGAAAATATGAATTCAATTCCAACTGCAGTCAAGAAAAGCCGAAAAATAAACACAACGTTAAACACTGCATGTTGTAGTTATGTAGATTTAATTTATATTGAATTTGTGACCTTTGTCAGTGATTGAGGGTAGAGGTCTAATATGGAAGTTTATTTGAATTGAAATCATTTGCTGGAATTTTCCATTGCAAATGACTCACATTCTTGGTGTTTTGTTGTGTCATGAGTTAGGTGATAGTCTTAATAGCAAGGACTAGGTAAACAATTGTTCATTCTCAATTTAAGTTCAGTCTGTGGAATTATTTTAGTTGTGTTCAGATATCATTTGAGAGGAATTGCTTGCTTAAAATTTTTACTGGAATTTCAAAGCCCTTATTGACTTTCTGGACTAGAACACTACTTTGAGATTATTGAGGACTCATTCAAGTACATTATGGATTATATAATTGGTTTATCAGCACATTAATGACTATTGAAATTCATTCGGAATATTCTATACTTTTGGACTTGTCATAGAACATTTAGGATTATTTGGGATTTAATTCACAATACACAAGGTTCCTTTAAAATTGTCACTTTGTATTCTGGGGAAATAAATTGCTTGTTCAATTCCACAATGCTTGTTGGTTTTGATTTTTTTCTTATTATTGTTAAGACCACAGAGTCGTACCAGGTTTTGTTCGAGATTTTAAACAAACTCAAATGTATAAAATTCAATAAGACGGTGGTGCAATCATCAAAACATGTAGCAGCCAATCACACATCTATTCAGTTAATTATATATTTTTCAAAGGGAAAATTTGTTTCCATTAACAATTTTAGATTCTTCATCAAATCTTCAGTCATAAAGAATTACTACAAAATTCGTCAACATCAGTTGATCTGAGAAACTTTTGAATAGCATGAAGTCGAAGCCGGTGCATCTTTCATTGAATGCGGTTAGACATACTGATAATTTAATTCTAGAGACTTCCAGAATTAACTGAAACTGATCTGCTGAAATAAATGAAACAATTGTCAATGGAGAAGGGGTGTTACGAAGAAATTATAGCTGTAAAATGTTAAAAATACCTCAGAGTAAAGACGGCGAAGGAAATGGAACAATATGAAGTATATTTTACAGATGCAGAGACTGCGTACAACGAATGAGGTTAATCTGGTTTTATAATGCAGGACGTGAAAAGATTAGAGATCGAAGTCAGCAGAGAAATTATATGTAATTGTAGAAAAAGTAAATAATTGATAGATATCTTTGCATGAGCCATTCCAACACTAATTTGTTGTTGCTGCATGATTGACTTCCGATTAAACAAGGAGTATCTAATATAGCTTTATACTGTTCTTCCATAACTCAGTTTGACACATTAAAGTTGACAGTTAACTATAGCCAAATAAACATAGTAAATAATTTTACCGAAATGAAAGTACAAGACTAAAAATCAATGACTGACATATATTGAATATTTTGAAAGCATCACTCCGAAACTGAAAAGAGATGAACCAGTGAAGCTATACAGATCGTTGAGTGACGTGAAGTATTGACATAATCTACTAAACTGGGAACTGTGATGGCAACATCAGGGTACGGTATCCCATTCCGTCATTTGACAGACTAAAACATAACACAGTAAGCGAAATTAGTATACAAATTTCGCTTTTCATCATATGCAACGATTCTATCTAAATGCAAGATTCTTCTGCCTGATGACGATGTATTCAAATCAAACAATGCAACATAGATTTGGAACAATTTAATTTTATCTGCTCCAATTTAAAAATTCCACAGCGCATTGACTCGAGCCACTTTAAGACCCCCCCCCCCCATTATTATATGATCGGAAACGGCTCTGAGAAACATAAAACTCTTCACAAAGACTATTTAGGAACCTACACTAGTTTGTGCGTTTGCTGCTTACAAACTTAAATATAACTCTAGATCGTGTACTGTTGAGCATTGCCAAACGATACAGTGAATTTTATGATAGACAAAGGAAGGCCATATGGAAGGAAACTTTTCTTTCAACAAGACAGAGATAACTTGAGAGATGAACAGGAAAATATCAGCTCGTACATAATGCGCTTATAACATAATTTTCAGGCTGTTTTGATAGTATCGTACAATGTGAAAAGGTTGATGGAGCTCCTAATGTTAGGATAGCAAGGTTACAGCTTTGTGAAAACCTTGGTGGAGCTCCTAATTTTAGGACAGCAAGGTTACGACGCCGATGAAAACATCAGCATGTAAATATTCCAACGGGAAACTGGACTGTGCTGTTGGAGGCGACGGTATCCTTATGTTACCGCGTGACATGGAAATGAAAATTGATACTACAGTTGGATACTAGATCAATCTATAGAAATCCAATGACTCGTTTAAACTGGCGTTAATTTCGAGACAACAAGAGAGTATTAAAAGGGTTGACAAACAACAAATAGCAGTAAAAATATAAGAAAAACTGTTAAGGAAAAACGTACCACGTCTGCTAATTATTACTTTTTTGAGGTTTTCTGACGTACAAGAGACACGTGGCAATTTAGAAAAAGTAACATCGACCACGAAATAAATAAAAAATGCTTTAGTTTGATATTTATGATTGTAGCAGCTATTATGGTGAACGTCTTGAAAAAGCTTAATTGCTTCTAACTCTTTTAATTGCTTAATTGACACGGCCAAAACTATGAATAAGCAACCAACCAAATGATCAGAAGACAAGTACATTAAAAGTATTAGAAGAAAACTAAATTGTCCCGCACTCCCGAGGAACCATCCTATTGCACTAATATTAATTTCCGGGTAATGCTGCTGCTGTTTGTTTCTTTTTTCACTAAAACAGAGATAATTATCTGAATGTTCAAGGTTTTTGATCATTGAAAAACAACACCGTGTAACAATTTTTTTCCTGGGTAGTAAGTGTTATTTCCTAATTGCTTATGCCTCAAAAGTATAGAAAATGGCTATTATTCCAAACAAACTTTGCTTTTGTGACCAGGTCGGTGATATTTTGAAATTTACCTATTTTCCAGAACATTCCAGATAGATTCAGTGCTGAGTAAACTTGGAGTAACTTCTAGAACTTTCTAGAACTTTCCAGTAATATAAATAGTTCAGTTTAGTTTCAGCTGCCTAAGTGGATACATAAACGCATTTTTCTGAGATGGCATCAAGAGGCTGCAAGCATCCGGCAGAATCATTTTGCTATGCCAGCGGCCAATTTATCACGACTAGAGCGAAAAAGTACTCCATGGAAGCATCTGATCTGGTAAAATGTGTGAGGCCTACAAGGTATATTTCGGCATGCCTGTCGGGGATCAAGACAAACCCTGGATCCATGAAGTTCGCTATCCCAAGCATTTGGCGTGAACCCACTGACCAACCAAGCAGCTGATACTTCTGCATGGTGGACTCTTCCAGACGTCGGACTGGCAAGAATGCACCTGCTATCACGTATCCGGATCTACCATCATCCATCGCCCGGTGCCACGCTGCCTTGAGCTCCCCGTACCCACTCATGAGGACAGAGAGCAGCTGTCTTTAGAAGAGTGCAGCAAGTCAGAGAGCGAGGAAGACGTTGTAGATCCAGATGACAATTTCAGAGGTGGAGATGCGGAGAGAAACTCATACTACCTCAACTAAAAAGACCTCAACGACTTGATCAGAGATCTTGGTCTCACCAAGTCGAATGCCGAGCTTTTGACGTCTAGGCTCAAGCAGTGGAACTTGTTGGATGAAAGTGTGTAAGTCGCAGATCAGAGGAAACGTCACCAAGCTTTTGTAAGCTTCTTCACCCGTCAAGATGGGCTCTGCTTCTGCCACAATGTGACCAGTCTGCTCGAGGAAATTGAAATCGCCTGTAACCAGAATGAGTGGCGCCTCTTCAATTGACAACTCATCCAGGAGCCTCAAAGCCGTGCTGCTCCATAATGTGAACAAGTACCCGTCTCTTCCCCTGGCTCACTTGGTACACCTCAAAGAGGATTATAACAGGATCAAGACCTTGCTGGACGCCTTGAAGTATGATAAGTACGGCTGGGAGGTCATCGGAGACTTCAGAATGGTGGCATTCCTGATGGGTCTGCAAGGCGGTTTTACCAAGTTTCCCTTCTATCTTTGCCTTTGGGACAGCAGGGACACCAAATCGCACTATCACAGGTGGGACTGGCCACACCGGTCCGAGTTCTCCGTGAGGAGGAACAACGTAAAGTGGGAGCCACTTGTGGACCCTCTGGTAGGTGCTGATGCCACTACTGTACATCAAATTGGGCATTATGAAACAATTTGTCAGAGCTCTAGATAATTAGTCGGCAGCCTTCAAGTACCTTCAAGACTTCTTCCCTGTCTGAGGCAAAGGTCAAAGCCGGTGTCTTCGTCGGACCACAGATTAAGAAGATCTTGGAGTTAAGTCAATTCCCCAAGAAGCTCACTATAGTAAGGAGAAATCGGCTTGGAGCAGCTTTGTCGCAGTGGTTCGGGGCTTCCTGGGCAATCACAAGGCCGAAAACTATGTGGAGCTGGTTGAGACATTGGTGAAGAACTACGGCACAATGGGCTGCAGGATGTCCCTCAAAGTCCATATCCTTGATGCTCATCTTGGTAAATTCAAGGAGAACATAGGAGCGCACTCGGAGGAGCAAAGCATGCGCTTCCACCAGGATATACTAAACTTTGAACGCCGCTACCAAGGACAGTATAATGAGAACATAATGGGAGAAACATTTGGGGGCTGATTCGTGAAAGTGATTTATAGTATAATCGTAAATCTAGAAAAACTACTCACTTCTAAATCTTTTGTGGTCATTTTTGTATTACTTTGGTATAAATGCATGCTAATTTTGATTCATATGTTGTTTTTTCTGACTTTATGTGAAGGAAAAAGCACACAAATTCGCCATTTTCTCATTGGAAATAGGTAAATTTCAAAATATCACTGTCCTGGTCACAAAAGCAAAGTTTGTGGGGAATAATAGCCATTTTCTATACTCTTTAGGCATAAGCAATTACGAAATAACACTTACTACCCAGGAACAAAAATTGTGTTATATAGTGCAATTATTGGCTCGAGGTAGGTGGAATTCGGATAAGATGCGTGAGATATAAAAAAACAATATGTGTTAGCAAATTTTGTTATTGACTTTGTAACGGGTGATATATTTATTGGAATCACTGTAACAATTACTGTTATTTTTACACCCTTTTTTCAACAGTTGTTTCAGCCTTTCACCGCAATAGTATTTTTCCCACTTTTTGTTTGATTTACCCAAGCGGTGTTTTGAAGCTTATATTCAGTTGTGTTAGATCCATAACTGTCTAGGTTCCTTAACTTTAACACGTGTCTTCTGTTCTTGCAATACAGCATTTGATTAGATCATTTTCCTTGCTGATGTCTTTTTAGGTATTAAATCTATTTTAAATGCATTCTGAGATCTAATACATCCGTTATATCTTGTGTAGTACATAATCTTTTCTTTCGATTTGAGGGACTCCATTTTGTTCATCAGCAGCATGCTGTGCTCTTCCAATATTATCAATCAATTTAATTAGTTTAGTTTTCAATTACATAATAATATATTTTAAACCGTGAATTTCAACTACTGAAGTTTTGCATATCCATTTCTTCAGGTTACCTGCATAGGTTGCCTTTGCATAGCGTTAGGATGAATGAGATGGTTAGATTGTGTCTCCTATCTTGGAGGAACATGTTTTCAGCTTTCATGCAGCTGTTTCTAAAGGCACATTTTGTAATAACTTTAATGAAGAAGCTCTTCTTAGAATGTTGGTATTCTTGCTAAGAAAGTTTGAATACGTATTAAATTAAATTTGTAAGTCATACACATTTAGAAAAAGCATAAATTTCTGCCAGCAAAATCCATTCTAAATAGTTCCAGAAAAAATACTTTAAGTGGAATAAAAGTTTGAAAAGAGGTTTTTTTTTTTTTGTTGGCGTCTAAAAGGCATGCTCGATTGTAATACATCTAACTTTGATCTTAACGTTTATAATGCTGACATTCAAAGCTTGGAATGCAGGCACAGTAAATCTTTTTTATTTTCATGTGGGCCAGTGTTCGTGGATTTTGTGCTTGCTATAAACCACGAATTTAAAAACACAATGAGCTATAATATTTATATAAAAAAAAACAGTCTGTCTTTCCAAGTACCGGAAATTCGCTGTCAATGAAAATGTATTCTTTTTTTTTTACAGGGCTCTAATTTTAAACTCATAAAAGTAAACGAGTTCAGAGACCTAAATTGTTTTGACGAAACTGGGGGAAAGGTAGTATGTATATTTAAAATAGGTATGGAAAAGGTCTTTTCCGAAAACGTCATTTCATTTTAGAGTCAAATCGTGGAACACTGGTTGTATCGTACACCACTCTCCATTATGAACCTGGAAATGACTGCAGAGCGAGAGCCAATCCTGTAAACCACCTTATTTACCGTTGTTATTAAATATCTTCATCATTAAACCATTCAGAGCTCGAATCAGTTTACTTAAAGAACAATCCTGTAAAGTTCCCAACCTGTGGTCAGGAGAGTATTGTCTGAACCTATAACTGCGAGCGAAACTAAAATCTGCACAGATCAATGAGGTCCATTGTTTTGTAAAATCTTGATGTTTCTAGAGAACCTGGAAATAATATTCAAGCATTGCTATTAGAAAGTCCGTCGTTGGTTTTACTGTCTCATGTAATGATCTTGCGTATTGACATTCTGTTCAGTGTGCTTTGTTGAATGGATTACAAAGATGGTGTCTAGTTGTTAACTCTCCTCTTACCTAAAACATTACTCACCAACGTTGCCAACGACATTATATCGACACGCATGCGCATGAAATTTAAATTCACAGAAGCTTCAGTTGCATATATAACCAAATGGCAAATTGTTATAGTTTAACGTGAAATTGTACACAGGACAATGTAAGTTCAGAATCGGGAGATGTCGGCTTTATGTTACCTAATCTTGTCTTATGCCTCATTAGGTGGAAATTTAGAGATACTACTATTATCTAACTGAGGCGTGCGATTAAAACATAGAAAAAGTGTCAAATGTATAGTAATGAATTGTTAATAAGATATGAGAACCACAACACATCACAATGATTAGATATTATTACCCAGTAAAATAATAATGGTGTTTCATACAAACACGACCTTAATTTCCTGGAAGAAAGTGATCACAGGATATTGATGTCAATCATAATGGAAGATAGTTAGTTATACGTAGTGATATGTATATGTAATTTGCATTGATTGTAAGGTTGTTTTTACTCATTATATGCAGTGGGTTATATAAAATTGTATTTTGTAGCTGACCTTGTCCAAAATCAAGTTCATATTTTACCTGACCAGAAAAATTGATTTTTATATTCTGTAATCATCTAATGCATAGTTTATAGTTCTGTGAGTGTAGATTAAATATTATGATCATAATCTAAGTCTGAGTCAAGGACGTTATATTTATCATGCTCAATTTCTTAAGAATAATTTTAGTAAGAGACCTTGTCTAATTATAGCTTGAATTGTTCTGGAAAAGAACTTTTTGTGCTAATCATGGCTCTTCTTTTGTGTCTTAGTTTATTTTATATAATCTTGTTTACTGGAAAAATTATTTATTCCTGCGATAACATCTGGACAGAAATCATTTATATTGTCAGATTTTGATTTGGATGAAATTATTAATCATTCTCTGGAAATACAAGTGCACCATCCTATTCTTGGAAGACCCATTAACTGGGAATTAAATGAGTTCAAACAAGGAAATCTTGGATTATATTAGTGTGATTCACGTCATTAGAACTGAGGCCATTGGTACATTAGAGATTACCGCCACTACAGGCACATCAAAACCTTCACCGTTGGAAATTGTTTGGAATACTGCAAAAGTTTTTTCAGAACTGTATTTATTATGACTTGTGTTAGTAATTCTTGGATTATTTGGGATTTAATTAGCAATACCGTAAGTTCCTTTTATACTTTCACTTTATATTTCTTGGGAAATAATTTATTTGTTGAATTTTACAAAACTTCCTGCTTCCCACTCTTTTCTATTACTTATTTTAAGACCAGAAATTCGTAATAGCCACTATCCGCAACAACTTGATATAAACTAGTTGAAACATTATACATTTAAAGGTTTAATTCCTGTAGAAACAGCCATGTAAAGTTTTGCAAACACTACGGTTTTTCTGTTTTATTTGTTTGTCTTCTTTATGTTTTGTATATGCCTTTGAAAAAGACTCATTATGAGTCGAAAGCGCTCAGGCTAGTTGGATACCAGTTTTGAACTGTTCGTTGTCAGTTTATTGCATTTATCTTAATCAATCCCTGACACACGTGATTCCTTGCAGGATCCAGTGCACTTGAAAGGACTGTTATTCGCCATATGATTTGTATTCATTATATATATATATATATATATATATATATATATATATATATATATATATATATATATATATATATATATATATATATATATATATATATATATATATATATATATGGTCAAATGCGCTTACAGTAGTTTATAACTTGTTAGTTCTGTGGATGTAATTGAAAATTTGGATTATATTTGTGAACTGGTTGCCTTTACTCTGTCGTCTAAATTTTTCTTACGCCACGAAGAAACTAGTTACATGTGTTAGAACGTTACTAAACCAGTCGATATCAACTGATTAATTGCCTTCATAGTCAGAAAGATTGTGACAAGCAATGATAGCTCCGCCTGAAATAAAGGTTTGTTTTTTCTCGGGGTCTCATTTTGTTGAAATAGATACAGCCCTGTGACATTCATCTGTTTGTTAATATAGACCGGGGTATGTCTTGCGTGCAATGGGATTAATTCACAACAATTGCAGGATGTATTTCTACAGGATGTTATAGCCCATACATCAGCAGTTAAAATAAAAAACCATTACGATCAAGTATTTATAGCATATAAAATTACATTTTATTCATGAAAGGAAATGTCGGCGAAAGAAATGTTATGTGATATATGATATTTAATTAGGACGAACATCGGGGATGTTATTTCTCATCACTGAAATGCTTTATCAGACTACCAGATGAGACTAACGTTTTAATGTTGAGCTGGAAAGAACAAGCTATGATGTATTTTGTGGTTAAATGGTGCGTGGACGGAGATCTTGAAACAGGAAAACTACTATCACAAATTATCCTTTCAGTTCTAGAGATTTTAGACATAGGTATCAACAACTCGAACGAAAATGCACCCCCCTCCACGCACAAGTGCGAGTGCCTGTTATGCACGAATGCATATTACACTGAGAGAGAGAGAAAATTTCCTATTATGCTGATGAAAGTAGATACTACTACCACTACTAATTCTCCTTCTTCTTATTATTATTACGAAAAGAACAACGAAAACAGCGGAGAAAAGAAGAAGCAGATGAAGCCGAAATAGTAGTGGATTAGTGGTTGGAAGAGAACGAACAAGAGACGCAGGAGGAGGAAAAGAAAGAACATAAATAAAAATATAAGAGGTGTTAAAACTGTGAAAGTAAAAATGATGGATGATGAGAAAGTAATGGATCATAAAATGTTAGAATTCCACGCGTACATAAATAATCTTACGAAATAAACCTGCCAATGCTTGATGAACAAATAATATGAAATATTGTCGTACAATCGTAACTGTGTTTTTTAAAATTTCATTATTAGAAATAAAGGGTTCTTTCTCTGGAAATGAAAATCATTACAGTCTGAAAAGAAAGGTAATGCATGTCGCACTCAACTAACATTGTTTCTACTCTTTTAAATCAATGCTTGTTGCTAGATGATTAGGTCAGTTTAATAAAGAAATAAATAAATTATAAATAAAATAAATGAATAAATAAATTAGCTTCCATAATCTAGATGTCGGATGCCTTCAAATTCAGCTAAACACACCTAACGTCTATTGGTTCCACAATGCTCAGGAAAGACAAATTGTTCACAATTATTGAAAGGAATACATATAGTAGGTAATTGATTGTGTGAAAGTTCAAATACAAACCATAATAATGTAGACCTTGTGCACGTAAATATTCCACTTCCCGAAGGGCAAGTCAAACGTGGCTGTTGATTTAACTGAGCATTTTCAATATTTATACCCCGATAAATTAATTATCCATACTCTATCATAAGAGTTGAAATCGCTTTTGACGGTAGAGATAATTAAATGCCGGTCTATGTCAGTGGGCATTTTAATCCTGTATTAATGTTGGTTCTAAAATGTCAATATTATTTAAAAATTTACGACGTCATGGCTTCTTTAGCATGGCGATATCAAACCACAGATACGCAGGTAAAGGTGTTTGACAGAATCTTGGTGAAAATACTTTGTGTTTAAAAGGTGTTCTTTCTCAACCAATTATACTAGTTGCCACATATAGCCTTTCTTGTGCTGAGAAATGGCTTTAAACCAAAAACAATAACAATATTATCACAGTTACTAAGAAGCCAAGCGTCGTATACGTTAACAATTTCAGAAATACTTTATTACAGAAATTCCCTTTTGAATTCTCTAAGTTTCAATGCTGCATACACAAGAGCTCAGCAGCATTTTCTTAACAGACCGACTTGTCTTCCTGCACAAAAGAAAGAACAAAACTGAACAGGTTTGATGACAGAACGTGTAATAGTTACAACTTCGATAAACCGATGCTTTTTAGCCGCCCACGTTAGCTGAAGTACATACGTGAATAGAAGTTGTTGTTGTTCTATGGTTTAGCGCCATTTCTCAGCACAAGATAGGCTATACATGGCAGCCAGTATAAATGGTGGATGAAGAACCCAAGTAAACCACATAAAGAACCACCGACCCACGAGAGGCTACTGGCAACTTTCTCACGTACCCACATTGGTGAATAGAAGTCTTTGATATTATCATTATATAATTATTATTATAGAAATATGTCTACATTGCGAGTTTGCAATGAAAGCATATTTAATCTTTAAACACAAAAGTGCATGCCATAAATTTAGAAAGAAGTTAGAGTTCCAATTAAATCATTTTCAGATAAGAATACAGTTTTTGTTATTGACAACTGTTAGATACAATGGAGCTTATGAAGACATGTCATTCTGGAACTTTAGATCTTAGCACGGATTCATAATCAGACAGGTATAAGAACTGAAGATAAAAACATAAGCGCCATCTATAGTTTTATAAACTGTCCTTAGTAAGAAATCATCCTAAGGCGAGGGATGTAGACTGGCATTGTCCAGCCTTCAGCAATTGGTCCTTACGCCTTACGGTATAAATCCCTCATGTATACATGGTTGAAAGTTCTTTTGGCAATCAGTCCTGATAGAGTTGAGTCTCTTATATTCACATGACTGAAATTGTTTTATATCATTTTATAGACTTCATATAATTTTATGACAAATAAACTTTAAATATAAAAGAACTGATTGTCAACAGATTTGCGAAATTTAAGTCTGTTTTATTTAATAAAGAAAAAACTGACGTTTTGCTTAATCGGCCAGACAGTAAATTCATAATTCTGTATATTAAACATTTGCTTTTCTTGTTATTTTAAATACATGAAACAATCGACAAAAACAAATAGTAGCTAATGTTACTATCTTTTCTTAATTCATAGTTATCTCATAATTATCTGGCATGTTTTTAATTTCCCTAGATATTCTTTTAATGTAAATCCGGTATCAGATTCCTTGGCAAACAATGTATGGGAATTTTGCATCATTAAACAATGTATGGGAATTTGTATCCTTAAACAGTGGATGGGAATTTGTATCATCAATCAGATTTAAACGCTGGCTGAATGAGAATAAAGTAGATTAGTGTCAGTATTCGTATGTAAGTCAGGTCCAACTCAACAGGTTCTATGTTGCTTGATGGATTGATTACACATAATGCGATGGCACATCTTGATGTAGGTCTCTGCAGTTGGTAAACTGTGCTTTCAATATGGAATGTTTGATAGCCATCGGGTTTAGGTATGCTTTTGATATGACTGTCAGTGATGGGACCGGGCTGACAGAAAGGAGACCAAAATGGCAGCCCCTATTACGTGGCATCGTAGTGTTTGCCACATTGACTATACACAAAGCCCAATGTATATAAAAACGATGTAACTCTCCTCGCATATTGATTAGTCCTCATGCAACAGGATAATGACAATACCATCTCAATGCGGTGATTTATTGCGCGTAAAATACAATATCAAACTACCGGTATACGTGATATTTGGCTATAGGATACCCACCTACCCCGTTAGGCCAATTCGTAGTACTATTAATAGTAGCCCTTAAACCATCTCAATCATTAGTTATCACATAAACCCAGGAGATGAAACCGTTCCGTATGTAATAAACATTTTGGATACCCGCGCGGAAGAAAGGGACTAACATAATAAAAATATTAAAAGGTTAGAGATTTAATAAGTTAATATTTAATTAATTACGATAAATATTTTCCGTACTCTCAAATGGTTGCCTCATGGCGATGGTTGTGATTGCAATTAAGCTGAATAGTTCAGGAGTGATTATGCTTAACTAATAATCTCGCTAAACCATTTTAATTTAACCCTTTAGGTTTTTGGTGCAGAACGATAGTTACTTTGGTGAGCTTCAAGCTTATTCATCTACAATCTGACCTTTTGGGATGGACGTGAGAAAATTCTAAGGTTTTGTCTCTCTTTTTGTCTTACTTGTCCAAGAAAAGTGGATCCATCGCAACAATTATATATGATAATTGGGGTCCAACTTACACTAACTAACACGAGGACATGGGAATGTAAACAACCGAAAGTAAAACAAATATTCCATAATATTCGTTTACACTCGCTGCACTTTATTTCCCTGCATACAGTTCATGTAACTACAGGAAACGTATCCTGAAGTATAATGATACAGATTTTGATCTTGTGAGCCAGCTGTAGACTGAATCCGATTGGGAAACAATTATTTTTGACAATATTTGATGAGTAGACTTACAGCATCACCAATGTACTTATTGACTCCTCGACAATTGCCATCCCTTCGAAAACTGTAAGAGTAAGACCAAAATATCCCATTTGGCTAACCAAAAGATATCCGTAGAATAAATCATGAAGAGACAAGACAAAAAAAGCAAAGGAATCGAATAATCTGGAACATTGGGATAAATACAGGAAATTGAAATGTCAGTATAGAGTTATTAATCGTGTGCACGCTGAAAATCAGAAGTGCTGTTTCAAGCTTATTGGCACTTTGTCAAGTAGAAATCTACATCCAAATACTGGTTGAAGACAGTAAACGTTGTGATTGACAAAGTAATTAAATAGTACAGTTGCCTCCTCCATCTCCGACCCTGGACCCCCACCTTTCTTCTAATTTCTATCTGTGTCAATAGTGTGAGGATGAGAACTCAGAAAATTATGCCTTTGACAATTATTTTTCATCACAAGTCAACGTCGATGATAGCGAACGACATATGGTAGATGCAAATACTTTAAGTGGGAATTTTCTTGGTTCAGCTGAGAACCATTAGTAAAGCAAAATGAAAATTCTTTCATATCTTGATACAAACAAAGCTTCAGTACCAGATCTACGAAGCCAAAGACTCTAGAAGAAATCAGCTGATTAAATTTGAAAGGAAGCTATTGCCCACTTATTCAACTGTTTGTCAAATAGATCTAAGTTTCCCTTGCATGGAAACTGGCCGACGTAACACTCGTGTAAAGAAAAATGTGGGATTTTAAATTACTGCATACGTTTAATATTTTGTGCAATGCATTGGATCAAGGCAGAGAGGTCATGATTGTCTTCTGCGACATTAAGATTGTATTTGACAGTGTGGCACTCAGGACTGCTTCACAAACAATGACTTTTGCGCTGGTTTGACGAGTAGCTTTAAAACAGGAAAACTGGGTATTCTTTGTTGACAGTCTGACTGAGGCCTACACTGGCTGGTTCAAGGACAAGTATTTAGGATCCATCTTATATTTTGTCTAGATAAACGAAGTTGAAGACCACTTTTTGTCAAGTATACGTTTCTTTGATGCTTGAATTGGTTTATACACAGTTTTAGAATCCTATTATATATGTAATAATAT
This sequence comes from Megalonaias nervosa, assembly GCA_016617855.1. NCBI lineage: Eukaryota > Metazoa > Mollusca > Bivalvia > Unionida > Unionidae > Megalonaias > Megalonaias nervosa. The sequence continues at coordinate 7,721 of JAECUM010025350.1, read as the reverse complement.
GAAACCGGGTTGGGATTAAATTTTAGCTAAGACACTGAAAGCATTTTAGTGAATGAGATGTTGTTTTACAATAAACTGAACAATGAATGAATCTGACACCAGCCTAATCCACATAAAGTTCAAAAATGGATTTGACTGTATGATGCGCACCGAGTTAGTCAACCGATATAAAGCAATGATATCTTTCCAAACTGGAACTAATCAGAACATTAACTTAAACGAATAATCAAACAAAAATCAACGCATGGAATTTACAAACAAATATGACTGATATATGAAAATATTACCATGGATGATCAATGTTTCAAATTTAAAAGCACAAATGAACAATGTTTCATCTGCCACCACGGGTATCAACGCATATGACTTGCACGACTATGAATAAGGTATGATTCTGTCACCAAGGGTGATCAAATTATAAGATTTATACAAAAATATGAATAATGTTTCATCCACAAGAAGGATATATATCCAGTCCAGTTGACGATCGCGATATATTTCTGGTTCACCGCTCTCGTCGAATGGTCAAGGAGCCACCACGCATGGCTCTTCTTCCCAGTCTGCCGATCCTTCAAGGGTCATCGTATTCGCTGCAGACCCGCTGATAAGAAGTTTTGGTCCCTCGCTGCGAGAACACCAATACCGTCCTCCGCGCCAACATCACCATCGACAGCAGCGTACGGGTTTTAAGAAACCCTAGATAGTTCTACGACTCTCATCCAAAATCAGCTAAAAATATAATTGTTAGAGCCATGCACAGGAGATACGGTGAAATACAAATGCTATGATATACGTTACCCATGCGCAAACTTGATTTTGCTTCGTTGCATATTATATCATTTCACCAGATTACTGTACCAGTTTATTATTATAATAAAGAGGCTCGTATATGAATCTGTATCCGACAAGAATAATGTCAATGAATTATGACAGCTCGAACACTTTCTCGTCCTTTCATACGTGCAACGTATGAATGGATTCAGTTTGAATGTTCAGTTATAAAATGGCAACATGAAAGAAATAGGTTGGTGTTATTTGACATAGGTTTGAATATCTATATAAACTAAATAAATTCTGAAAATTCAATATTTCAAACCATTCTATCACATAATACATATAGCGAAAAAGAATGCAGTCTTATATTTTACATATCTCCAGAGCTGAAGATTGTTTCCGTCAAGGGTTATTGGAGTGTGTCAGAAACACACAATCAGTAGATGGTTTGATTGGACAGAGCCCGCTGTAAGATATTTTGCCTTAAAGGCTATTAGTTCTTCAGGAATCTGTTCATAATGGCTGTTGGTATATGCATTTTGCAACACACAATCAGCGCCTGGTTTGGTTGGGCAGAGGCCGCTGTAAGGTATTTTTCCTTACAGGAGTTTTGTTTTGTTCAGGAAGCCATCAGTAAAAGTTCTTGGTGCATGTTTTTCTCAACATACAATCAATACCTGGTTTAGTTCGGCCGAGCTCGCTGAAGATATTTTGCCTTACAGGAAGCCATCGGTAACGTGCACAGCTTCCTGATAACACAAACGTTACTCTGTAGATACCCTGGTTATGGCGAAACCCAATGCCAGAGAGCTTAAGGTAATCGGTTTTCTCACTTCAGGCATATTGCATGTGCAGCACAGGGTAAATCGAAGTCAGTATTTTGAAATAACTAATGGAACAATAAACCACCTTTGGGTAACTCTGTACGCGGTAACCTGAGTACATTTTCGTTCGTATATAATGTATTAACATTAAATATACACAATTGTGTGTTTTATATGCTGATATATTTAATACAGATCATGGTAATATACACGAATGGCCCCAAGAATTTATAGTCAAATTTCTTCGCAATAAACACAATAAAATCTAAATAATGCATTAATATATGTAGGGAAAATAAATGAACATATTTTGCATTGACGTTTAAGGTTATGGTGGAGTGAACTGAAAGAATACATATTTAATATAAATAGTATTGATTGTTCTGTGTGTTCTTGTGGAGAAATATAAAACGCGGTATAGTTTCTATTACAATGTCAAAATTGTGCTGAAATTAGGCAAATTACATTGCTTATATTCAATTACATGTGCACACCATCTGTTATGGCAAATCTCAACCAACAGGCTGAGAAAAAAACGAAGGCATTTTCTTAAAGATTTATTATTCAATATGTTTGATCTTCGTAAGTATTAAGCAAAGGGCAGTTCCTCTATCCCTACGGTTGGGGTGAAAAGAGATCACGGTACTTAAATTCAACATATATAGAAATACGTTTCTCTACACAGTTAAAATTTAAACTGAATATATTTACGAGCACCAAATATCATGATATTTGTTGTTGTTTTTGCGTAAAGTTAATATCAAGCTTCCATATATTGACATACTCGCAAAAAGCTTTTTAAGTGTTTTTAAAAAAGTATCAGCCCCAAAAGACAAGGCATCTTCTGTATATAATAAAATTCAATTTTGAGACAGATTCAGGGTTCGAAATGACTAAATTAATTTGTTCCAAGAAATATTTCAGATCGTTATTTGAGAATAATACTCGTAAAAGATTAACTCCTTGCCCTAACCCCACAAAATTTTGATAAAAGCCAGACTTTTCTCCGGCAAACATCGCATTGGTCTTTAGGTTCAGATGCAAGTTATAAAGAATTAAAGCAAAATCTTGCTGTATGCATTATGAAGAAGTAGTTTCATCCCAAGATCCGAACACCAAACAGAATCAAAAGCTTTTTAAAAACTGATAAAAGATTAGAATAGTTTTTGTTTTCTGAATTTTAGAAATTATGTTAAGACACATTGGTGCAAATATATGATCAGTTCTTGAATATCCGGCTTGAAATCCAGGTTGTTATACCTCTAGCATTTTGTCAGAACTAATAAAATTGTTGAGTCTGAGATTTAAAACGGTAGTGAATAACTTATAGAGGCAGTTTAAAATTATCATTGGGCAATAACTTTCCGGGAGAGTCGGATCCCCACTATATTTATAAATAGGTTTTATGCTTTCTTCAAGTCAAGAATCTGGGACTTTTTCTGTCTCTAGTAATAGATTTAAAATACAACATAACTAGGCATAAGTATATCTTTAGATACATGGCGTCGTTAGTATTTGATGTGTCCTGGTTTGCTTTAGGGATTTAAAGCTATTTAGAACAACTTCCTCTGTTATTGGGGAGTTCTGTAAAACATCATCCTAGTCAAGGTCTATTTCAAGTTCATCAGTTTTGCCATCATCACCATTCTGCATAACCTTTAACATGGTTTGTGTATTGTGTATAATGTAATGTTTGATTTATAGCTTTTGTTTTTTAATTTGCTAACTTCCCAAAATCTTTTGGTTGTCTCCTTTTACTTTATCTCAGTTTGAATTGTGTTTTTTTTTTTTAAAAAAAAACAACTAAATCGTGTTTTCTTTGCAAAATCATTATTTGTTTTTAGTTTTTGAAGATTTATTTTGACAGGGATTTATATTATGTATCTTCTTAGCTAAGTGACATTTTCCTCCACTAGTTTGACACTGACATCCAAGCCAACGTTGACCTAATTTTTGTTTTTATCATCTTTACTATCATTTGTACTCGTTTAATTATCTAAACGTTTTGTAAGCTGAAACATTAAATCGTTTGGATTCTGGAACGCATATATTATTAATAATTTCCGTTCATACTCAGTTCATGTTCCGTTCATACTCTGTTCATACTTTGTTGTGTTCTTTTAATGTTATTATTTACTTTATCAGTTTTATCAGAATTAATTTTATTGACCAAATTAATCTAATTTTGTTCTTTCCATATTGGCTTCTAAAACGATATTTTATTTTTATATGAATACATTTTTGATTCTCAGTACCCCTGAATTTAAGTGTACTTATAGGTGACGTGTGTCCGTTTGTGTAAAGTGAGTGAAGTTCTGTTATCCTCAGATTATAAACGTACATAAGAGCATGAACGGATTCTGTTAAATAGTTTATTCACATAAATATTCCGGAATGTGAATGCTTCTATGGCTTATATTTCACCTTCTACTCTAGGTCTTAGAAGTTGTAACTGAAAGAAGCAAAACCACCAATTTAAGTAAAATCAACAAGCAGTTTATTTCTCTACAGTACGAAGTGAAATTCAAGCGACTGGCCGTTTTAGCAAATTAAATTTGAAATAATGCTAATGCTAAATGTCCTATCACAAGTCTCAGTATATACTATACTATACTATACTATACTATACTATACTATACTATACTATACTATACTATACTATACTATACTATACTCTAATATAATATGATATGATATGATAAATGGTATAATATAACATACTCTGTGAAATATAAAATGAATTCCAATAGTCTGGAATATCCTGTAACACAATGATGCAGTCCAGTATCTCTTTTAATGAGTTCATAATAATCCCAAAGTAGTGTAAACAAGTCCTTAAGTGAATGAGAACTTTAGTAATTCCAATGAATATTTTAAATAACACAACTGGAAACTCTGATCATAGATGCCCACAGACTGATATAGAACGTAATTCCTTATTGCTCTCAACATTCGGTTAATAATGATAAGAATATCGATGTTTCCATCGTTGAAGTGCGTTTTTTGTGCAGTTTGAGAAAAATATTTTCATACCTGTAAGGCAAAGATAATACAATCTCTTTTCAATAACAAAAATCCAATTGATCGTATTGCGATGACAACAGGTTAACAAAGTAAGATTTTAGTCTATTCATCAAACTGATTACTAACATACATACGTAAACGACTTATCACCTATACGCACTATTCTGAACTGTGAATCTCAGTTTCATTTTGATATGAATGTATATAATACATAACATACTAAATTTAGTCCATGACTATAAATTTTGCTATGGAAGCCTGACTTGTATTTAACGGCAAACTGGTTAAAACAGTTTGTGATGCATGTACGACGAGTGGATGAAGAAGAACACGGACTATGTCAAAAACACCAATTAATTTAAGTTACCCAAAAGTTTGTTTCTATCTTTAGAATTGCCGGCATATACTACCTTATGTCAAATCACGTGCTTTTAATTTATTCTTGTGTGTGTGTGTGTGTGTGTGTGTGTGTGAGAGAGAGAGAGAGAGAGAGAGAGAGAGAGAGCTGACAACTGAAACGGGACATTCGTTTGTTTTCGTCGATATGAATCTTTTAAATAATTATTCACGCAATATATTATCTACTCACCGCACACATTAGTTGATTACTTTTCCGCATTAGAATAAAAATGAATTTATCATAATACATCCTTTAGACACAAATCCATACCTTATCGAGATATTCAAATTGTAACTGATTACTAATGTGTGTGAAACCACGCATTAGCTTTATGAATGTAGAAAAGTAGCTATCTCTTCAACGGATCCAAAAGATATCGAATTCTAAATAAAAGGTGCCCAACATTTAAGCTTGCTGATTAATCACCTAACACGGGACAATGATCATGATATTGTGTGAATCCGTTGTTGTGCATGAAATTTGACATTTTAATATTTTAAAAGGCTAAACATTATAAACAAAGATAAAACACCAATCGTTGCTGGATAGGCACATCTGGAATGCAATTACCAATGTCTATCTCTTTTAATTAAGAAATGCAGCAAGTATCAGAACTTGTATTGAGATACTTAAAAAAATTACTCAATAAATGAAACTGTCAAATAAAATAAAATCAACCTAATTAAATGATTTGCTAAAAGAAGTTTTTTTTTTTGTAAAAAGAAGTTTTTTTTTTTTTAAAAAAGAACAGAGCTAATCTATATCTTTAATGCCTTCAAATTCAGCAAGACAACCAAATGTTTTGTTGACCTACTGATACCAACACTGCGAAAAAGTGTTTGTTCATAATATTAAATAATACATACTAGTGGGTAATTTTGATTTCAAGTAGATGATGGTTCATTTCTCCATGTTAGAGAGAATGTATAAGTCTAATATCTGTTCATTGTTTGCAGTTTTAAAATTTCCTTCAACTGCAGTCAGAAGACATTTGATTCAGCATTTCAATCATAGTTTGTGTTCCACGAATACTCAGCGTCGTGCTACAACAAAGTGGAAGTAAAAATATGAATGCCAAAAAACGTGATTAAATTACAAGCACCTTTAAAAAATGAGACGACACATAGGGTCGAGAAACAACAAGAGTGTACGCATGGCACGATTACACAATTTGACGTGTCAGATTTAATCTCAGTCGGAAATAAAGGCTGAGTGTATGTTTGTCTTGTTATCTACATCTACATGTCTTTGCGAAAACATAATGTAGTAAAGCTTCAAGTAAGAGGAAGGTAAAATTTATTTGGTGAAATGCTCTCTTAACGTTTCATTATAAAGGCAGAACAATTATAAATACCTCTAGTAATAATAGAATAACAATTCTTTAAGAAACTCAAGTTGAAATAAAGTTTGAGAATGAGCTAGATAAATTTATATAGCGTTAAAAGTTTTGATGGAACCAACAGTTTCCAAAATTACTTAATGCATCTGAATTCGAGACGACAAAGTACTTTTTCCTTCTACATCTTCGCTAGCCAAGGTTTCGAAGTGTTAACCCTATCTACATTTTGGCGAATCGATCAGATATTTGAGTGCTTTGACATGGCGATATCTATTGGATTTCATGAGTTATCTCCCTTAGTATGTAAAGCCAACTAACCAATAGAGTGTAACAGCGGTGTATTGTACATCTTCCTAAAATGGCGGAGGCAACTGACTTCAAAAGGATAATTTGTTTAACATCGAAAGTATAACTACGTTGCAGAGAGAAGCCATTACATGTATATTTAACAAAAAGGATGTATTTGTACAAACACGGACCGGCAGTGGAAAATTGCTTATTTAACAGTTTATTCCATTTGTGTGCTTTCCTTGTATCGATGGTATGGGAACAGTAATACATTTTAAGAAACATGATTTTGATTGAATGCGATGGAGTACCACCGCATCAAATGATATTCACATACCTAAGATTCAAATACTGATTTGTCTGATCGATCCGCCCAGGTGTAGATAGGATTAACACATAGGAACATTGGCTAGCGAAGATGTTCCTTCTATTGCATATTTGTTTCTATCTATTAAATGAGAGAGAAACATTCTAAATGAAAATTTAAGACTTTATATTTATTAGACATTAAACATTATATATTTCATATTTATTGATATCAATCATCATGCCTGTCAGTGTAGGTAACGAGTGATTATTTACTAGAATACGTGTTGAAGGACAGAATTCAAAAAGTGTAATTTTGGGACACAAATTAACGATTATATACTTTCTTTGCAAAATATTGGGGAGGAATCAATGGTTGGTTTACAAGGAAGAGAAATCAAATACGGACATTGATGCTTTCGATTAACAGGGTTTTAAAAAACCGTTTTGTAAGGCAAAGGTCAAGGTTAACATTGTACTTCAGATTCATTTGTAAGCAATTAAGTCATCAAGGTGCTAAGATTATAAATAGAAGATATATGATATTATTGATTTTTTCTTAATCTATATTAGGCCTTTAATTATAACTTTCTCTGTTAATCTCAATACATGGTGCATTTCATACATTTATACTCTTACATTGAAAATGGATAGCTCAGATATAAACATATTATCTGCAATTTGTTGAGGACTAAGAGATGAAGAGATTTTGGAAAAAATGTATGGATGTTTCTAATCATTATCACTGAATAAGTGTTATATATAT
>JAECUM010025349.1:0-33438 GCA_016617855.1 Megalonaias nervosa | reverse complement strand
TATTTAAAATTTTAAAAAAAACATGACAAAAGCAGATACAAACCAAAACTCTATCCTTCATCATGGACAAAGGTCAAGCACACAATACTTGGTAAATTATGTCGTTTTGTTTCTCTTTTAGCATTTCCGGTGTATTCAGCGATTAACCATGAGCTAACGGACGATCAACGCCAACTGAGATTTCAAAATTGTATCTTTTGTCAGCCTACTTTGCTACACGACATCATAGCACTTTTCCTATCGCCGCTATCATGATGTTCACTAAGTCAAAAATATCGAACCTTTTATATTTTCCAAACAACTATGCTACCGTTTCTTGAGGCAAAGACATTCAGTAACATTGTCAGGGAGGACGGAAATTCCTTCTTTCATAAATTATGAGTTTAATTTTGTCCCAGATTGAGAACTGTTTATGAAGTGATGATTTGATAAATATTTGCCAAGCTTCCAATCAGGTGTTTATCGTTCCCCCTTGAAAATATCACTAAATGTATGTCCTTCAACGGAATTTTTCATCTACAATAGTATGATTGGCAAAATGGTATTGTGAGACTTACGCTAAAGAACATATACCAGAAATGTGTTTTTGCAATCACTAAATATAAAAGAAGCGGGGGATAACGCTTGATCTCGGGATAAGAAGACCACATTGTTTTACCTAAAGTAGATACTTTACATTACAGTAACAATGACAGTTTAAGATTTCTTAATAATATTATCATACGTTCAAATAAAAAGTTTGAACCATGTCATAATTTTCTGAAGGTGATTCAGAATCTTATTACCTTACGTCGGGCAAAATATTTGATACATTAAAATTGTAGTTTAGATATTTTGGAAACAATTTACTGTTGTGATGATGAAGGTGCAATTTTCAGTTATCATCTTACCATGAACTAGTACACATAATTTAAACAGATGACACAGTGTGGAAATTCAACTACTTTATCTCTTGCGAACACAGTTTGGAAATTACAACACTAATACTCGGTATGATCCGATCACACTGTTTAATTGGGCAGTTGTTGTAGAGAGAAAATAATACTAGACCTTTTACATGATATATGTGCATTGCTAAGGGTCCTTCAAGTAACCATAAAATTACGTGTGAACTGGAGGGGCAAGCCTGACAGTTACTCTGTATTCACTCTTGTAATTTACACCTATTAATTGTATTTCCATTCCCGGTTTCACTATAGTTCGGAAATGAACTTTGATTTTATTTATTAACCAACATACTTCTAATTATCATTTATCCTCATGTTTATTCTCATTTGTGTGTACAATCATATAGTTTGCAATTGTCCAATTTGTATCTCTTGTCAAACATAATTTATTAGTTTGTTCCTTTGTTACTCGTTCGTTTCTTCCTTTGCTCACACCGTGTAACAATTTTTTTTTTTGTTTTTTGTTTTGTGACCACGACAGTAATATTTTGAAATTGACCTATTTTCCAGAACATTCTAAATAGATTCAGTGCTGAGTAAACTTGAAGTAACTTCTAGAACTGTCTAGAACTTTCCAGTAATATAAATAGTAGTATAAATACAGGGGCCTTAAGCCCACCAGTTCAGTTTAGTTCCAGCTGCCTAAGTGGATACATATCTGCATTTTTTTTAAATGGCATCAAGTGGCTGCAAGCATCCGGCAGACGCATTTTCCTATGTCTGCGGCCAATTTATCAAGACAAGAGCGAAAAAGTACTCGGTGGAAGCATCTGCTAAGATGTGTGAGGCCTACAACGCATATTTCAGCATACCTGTCGGGGATCAAGACAAACCCTGGGCACCTCGTGTCACCTGCGAGCACTGCAAAAAAAAAAAAAAAAAAAAAAAACCTCTGGAAGGTAAGATGGACAATTGTTGCTCGGAATTTTATGTTATAAAATTTCTTAAAGTTTTTAAAATTGTAAAAGGTTTTAATTTTAATATGTTTTACAATTTTCAATGTTATTGAAATATATATCATATGTGAAAAATGTTGCGAGAATCTCTTACACATTAGTCATGGTTGAAATAATGTATTTTTGTAGGATGGTACAGAGGAGAAAAGACAGCCATGAAGTTCGCTATCCCAAAAATTTGGCGGGAACCCACTGACCACTCAAGCAACTGCTATTTCTGCATGGTGGTAACCCTTCAAAACGTCCGACTGGCAAGAATGCACCTGCTATCACGTATCCGGACCTTCCTTCGTGCCACACTGCCCTGAACTCCCGTACAAACTCCTCCGGAGAGAGAGCAGCCGCCTTTAGAAGAGAGCAGCAAGTCAAAGAGCGAGGAAGACGTTGTTGATCTAGATGACAATTTCAGAGGTGGAGCTGAGGAGAGAAACCCATACTACCCCAACCGAAAAGACTTCAACGACTTGAACAGAGATCTTGGTCTCACCAAGTCCAATGCCAAGCTTTCGACGTCTAGGCTCAAGCAGTGGAACTTGTTAGATGAAAGTGTGCAAGTCGCAGATCAGAGGAAGCGTCACCAAGCTTTCTTTCAGCTTCTTCAAACGTCAAGATGGGCTTGCATCTGCCACAATGTGACCAGTCTGTTCGAAGAAATCGGAATCGCCTGTAACCAGAATGAGTGGGGAGGAACAACGTCAAGTGGGAGCCACTGGTGGACCCCCGGAAGGTCCTGATGCCACCACTGCACATCAAATTGGGCGTTATGAAACACTTTGTCTGAGCTATAGATAAGGAGTCGGCAGCCGTCAAGTACCTTCAAGACTTCTTCCTTAAGTTGTCTGAGGCAAAGATCAAAGCCGGTGTCGTCGTCGAACCACAGATAAAGAAGATCCTGGAGTGCAGTGAATTCCCCAGGAAGCTAATTAGCAAGGAGAAAGCAACTTGGAACAGCTTTGTTGCAGTGGTTCGGGACTTCCTGGGCAATCACAAGGCCGAAAACTATGTGGAGCTGGTTGAGACTCTGGTGAAGAACTACGGCACAATGGGCTGCAGACTGTCCATCAAAGTCCATATCCTTGATGCTCATCTTGATAAATTCAAGGAAAACATGGGAGCGTACTCGGAGGAGCAAGGCGAGCGCTTCCACCAGGATATACTGGACTTTGAACTCCGCTACCAAGGACAGTATAACGAGAACATGATGGGAGACTACATTTGGGGGCTGATTCGTGAAAGCGATTATCAGTATAATCGTAAATCTCGAAAAACTACTCACTTCTAAATCTTTCGTGGTCATTTTTGTATTACTTTAGTATAAATACATGTTAATTTTGATTCATATGTTGTTTTTTTCTGACTTTATGTGAACGTAAAGACACAAATTCGCCCGTTTTCTCGTTGTAAATAGGTAAATTTCAAAATATCACTGTCCTGGTCACAAAAGCAAAGTTTGTGGGGGATAATAGCCATTTTCTATACTTTTTAGGCATAAGCAATTACGAAATAACACTTACTATCCAGGAACAAAAATTGTGTCACATAGTGTCATTAATTCCTTCTTGGTTACTCTTTCAAATATTATATGCACCTACGTCTGCTTTCTCATCCGTTTCTTGGTACATTGCTTTTATTGAAATGACTTACTGGTAAAATCTCAAGCCGAATAATCTGATTAATAATTGTAGTATGGATATTAGCTGTTTAAAAGAAAAGAAATCATCAATTAAGAAACTCTTAAGGCACAGAGAAAAATTAAATCGATGCAGCTATAACGCAATCAAACCGATAAAAACAAGGATAAAAATGCTTCGAATATGCTTAACATGAGGCCGTCTGTACTGTGGGTTAGCAGCATGGTTTTTCTGAAGGCAGACTAGTTGATCCAGGATTTGCTTGACTAACTACACATTATTTGGCACCATTAAATTAATTTTCGCTACCCTTGGAAAAAAGCGAAAAGGAACTAAAGACCCAGAAGTTTTGATCTTGTAGATCTTTGTGTTCTATTTTAAAAATAGAGCATTTTTCTAACTTCCCGTAATAATATCCCGACCTTTCTTATAATAGGTTACCTCAATTAATAAAAGAATGTAACTTTCAACCTTTACAACAGACTTTCGGCATATTATGAAAAGATTAAAATTAAAATATATTTAGACTAAGATTCATTTAGAAATATTTTAATTTAAATCTCAATAAAATCTGCAAGTCGGGCACATCGTTATGTATCTTTAATTTGCATTGTTTGTTAGCTACTTTTTAAATTTTTCTATAATCAATTTTTGCTATAGATAATTGTATTTTGGACTTGACCTTGTCCAAAATCAAGTTCACTTTCTACCTGACCAGAATCATTCATTTTTTAATTCTGTAAACAACTAATACATAGTTAACATTTTCTCTATGAGTATGGGTTTAATATTAGGATCATTATTATTTGACGTAAACAAATTTATCTTTGTCCGAGTCAATGACATTGTGTTTTCCTTGTTCTTTATTATAATTTTAGTAACAGACCTTCTAATTATAAATAAGATTTTATCTTGCAAAGATTTGGAACTTTTCTGAACGAAATTTTCCTATAGCTAATAGGTTTTTTAGAACATACTAATTGTGACCTGAATTCAGGTAGAAAACTATCTAATCTTGTTACTGGAAAAATTAATTATTAGTGTTTTAAGATCTGAACAGAGTCGTTTGTATTATTCTTGTGTCTAGTATTTCATTGGGTTGAAATTTAGTTTACTCATATCATTTAATTGAAGTTATTCTTCTCTGTAAATACAAAGTGCTTAACTATAATATCCTTGGAAACTGAGACTTTAATTTAAAGTGAAAAATTTCAAATAACGATATATTCTATGATTGTATTATTGTGATTCAACAAAAGACAGTTGGCACATCACTACGACACAGGCCAACACAGACACATCAACACTTCCGGCGTTAGATTTGTTTTAGAATAGCACTAAAGTTTGTTCAGATCTTAAGATATAAGGACTTGTGTTAGAAATTCTTGCACTATTTGGGATTTAATTCACAGTACCGTAAGATGTTTTTACATTTTTAACTTTGTATTCTAGGGAAATAAATTATGTGTTGAATTTTACAAAACTTGTTGGTTCTCACTCTTGTCTATTACTTATTTTAAGACAATAGAGTCTTAATAGCTTCAACTTTATTCACTATTTGTATTATTTTGATCATCTAATTGCAAAATCATAATAATATTAAGTGGCAATCGAAGATTGCTTTGCAATCAACTCCTAATTTATCCATCGTTTTCAACAAGGATTGTGATGCGAGTTAAAATTACTATTTAAAATATTTATTTATAACTTTATTTAATCTCGAGGTTTTTTGTCCTGAAAATGCGTGCTGCTTGTCGTTGACTATTATAGGTATACAATATTGTATAGATGGCACATCGTAACATGTCATGTTTCCGTCACTGACATTTTCAATAGACGTTGTCAAGAATTAGCAAAGCATTATGGATAAAAATTGTTTTTACAAAACTGAATGAGAAACTGATATCATGATTTTTGCAACTTTACAATCGGCGGATGTGATTAATGATATTTGTATGTAGAATCAATCGATTGGTTGGAGATGTTTAGTTGATGGGTTTTTTTGTTGCTTATTGGTTGTGTCGAATACAAAAATGCACAATCAAATAAGTTTAGAAAAAGCACGAAAGATACTATATTAGTAGTGAAGGGGGAATATAGAGGGACTATTGGACTTTAATGTTAAAAAGGGTGTTTGGAATATAGGGACAATGGAAATTTAACATTAGGAAATTTAACATGGGTAGGATTATAGCGGGACAAGAGAAAGTTTAACACAGGTTGGGACTGTCTAGGGACAATAGGAATTGACGTCATGGTACTGGACACTAGCAACAATGTTGTAGTGGCTGACCTCAGTCGGGCGGAACACTGGAAACACTGTTGAAAATTGCTTACCTGAATACGCACTACTCTAGTTAGGGACAAATAGAGACATAGACATAGAGACGTGGTTAGAGACAGGGTTAGAGACATAGACAGAGAAATAGACATATGAAATAAACACATACACACATACAAACTTACGTGTGCATAGATATATATACAAACACATACACATATATTGATGACCATCAATCTATCACACCATTGGTTTAGACTAAAATGGATAAACCTAGCATATATTTATTGTCTCAACTTGTGTGACGATCGTGGATAAACACCCATGTATCTATTTATAGCTACAACATGTGGAAATTCCTATAAAAACCCACTATCTATTTATAATCACAACTTGTGGAAATTCCTTTTGTAAAATGCTAGTATCTATTTATAGCTACAGCTTGTGGAATTTTCTATGGAAAAACCCTAATCTATATTTATAGCCTCAAAATTTCTAGTTTCAATGACGTCACGGTACTGGACACTGGCAACAATGTTGCAAGTCGCTGACCTCAATCGGGCGGAACAATGTGGCTAGGGGTTGACCTGAATACGCACTACTCTAGGATAAATAGAGATATATACATAGAGACGTGGTTAGAGACAGGGTTAGAGACATAGAAAGAGACATAGACATATAAAACAAACACATACACACACGTACGCGCGTTCACACAAACACAAACAAAAGTACACACACTTTCACAATTATTCTTTAGTGCAAGGTCAAGAGTTTTTTCTCAAGGAAAAAACAAAGACACACACACAAACGTACACACACAGAAACAAGCACACACGTACACACCAACACAAACATTCCTAGCTTCAGCTGAACCGTGCAGGAGATCTCGTAGTTAATTATACAGAAATTATTTATAGATCTGAGCAGTCAGCTGAGCAAGTCTATGTGATTCGTTATGCTTTAGAACATTTGTTTATTTAGGGACATATGATTAGGTACGCTATAGCTATGCGGATCAAAATTTTTACGTAGCTTTAATATCCCTACAATGTCCCTAAATGTGTCTCTATAATGACCCTTTTCTATGTCCCTATTTTTTGTTTGTATAGTGTCGCTAAGGTGTTGGCAAGTAAGTAAGACAAAGAGATCTGTTCCAGAGGCTCCGAGATTTAGCTGAACCGAGCATGAGATCTCGTAGTGGGAATGAAAATTGTGCAAGTACAAGGGTTTTTTGTTAAGGGAAAAATAAACACACATACACACAAACACAAATACACATAAACGTAAGTGCGCACACATACACACAAACATGCACACACTCAAACGTACGCGCACACACACACACACACACACACACAAACAAACGTATGCGCACTCACACAAACACACACACACACACACAATCAAACGTACGTGCACGCATACAAACACAAATACACACACAAACAAAAGTACGCACACAAATACACAAACACACACACATGCACACAAGCGTACGCGCACACACACAAACACACACCCACACACAAATGTACGCACACGCATACAAACATACAAACACACACACACACACACTCCAAACGTTATGTGTTAGCTTAGAATGTAAACAAATAAGATGAAATATCACAAAAAAGACTATCCTTTACACCACAAAAATATCCATCACACCACTATACTATCCAACAATCATACTCACTATACTAAATGCCTTGTGGTGGCTTAGAATGTAAGAGAAGGAGATGAAATCTCACCAAATATATATCCCTTATACCACAAAAAATACTATCCATTACATCCACTACACCATCCAATATATCATACTCACTATCCAAAATGCCTTGTGTTAGCTTAAAATGTAAGAGAAGGAGATGAAATCTCAATAAATATACTATATCTTACCCTGATATCGAAGAGATTGTTTAGGAGCCTGGACGGACGAGCACCCCAACGACAAGATTCTAAGTTTTCCTAGTGGCGGTCCTAAAAATTACTGCTACGAATACCGGGACCCCCAAGGAGAAGTGCACACCGAGTGTACGTGAAAGGATTGACTCTCAGTTATCGCACCAGTCCAGTGGTGAACTTTGGCGTGTTGAAAGAACCTACGAACCACACAAGATTGTACGTTTAGCCACACACCAAATTGTCAGTCGACCTTTGGAAAAACTGTATCAAATCGTGTACCAGAAGCTAGTGCGACTTCCCAACCACTTCACTTTACCGTACGGACACTGATATTGGTTAGCATATAAAAATGTACAACCTCAAGACCGATAGCTCATTGCAACTAAAATCACCAAACGATATTGATGAATCACACGAGATTCAGAACGCTTTGGATGCCACTCATTCTACTTACAAGGTGACCATAGTACACCGAATTCCACAGGAAGAGATAGAGAATTACCAAAATCTTTTACACGAACAAATCTTGGTTCAAGAGGAAGCTTCTGTGCGACGTGTGGTATGTAAGTTAGTGACTAAACAGTTTTGGTACGGCTCTGAAATGAAACCTCTACTGTGCAGAAAGTATGCTTATTACCTTCTTCACAAGAGGGTATAAAAAAAACTGGCTACCATGCCACGACCTTTATCATTAGTGATACAACGATTGCAGTGGAAAGAAATCAATGGCAGTATTCAGACTGTGGCGGATTACCAACTCGTTTTATTATCAGTAAATCCAATGAATTGGGGTCGTCTTGTAGTGCGTGTCTTAGTGACTTGCTTTCTGGGATTTCGTTTACCAGCCAATTCCTTATGGACTCGTTACGATCTGTACTGTGAGGTACCATCCCCAAAAGGCCATTCCGGGAAGACCCCTGTGTGTGACTGTACCATGTGTAGACACTCTAAGAACATTACCCACTGTCCCTAGGACACCACACCTTAGTCACCAAAAATGTTATACAGTGTATTCCACGTTGATCGTTTTGATGTGTCTTTTATCGATGTTCTTAACCATTTGGCTTTTATGTATTTTCGTCTTTCGTGTTCCATTTTAAAAATGTTTTTGAAATAAATGTATACTGGAAAAGTATAAAAACTCTTGTCTTGTCTGTATTCGTTTCAAAAATGACATTCCTTGCACTATGGTTACCTCTTCTGTCTCTGCTCTCTCTTCTTCCACCTTCAAAGTCATCGACGAAAACTTAGATCGTGCCAGTTGGGAGGCCTTGTGTCTTCTCCATCCCTTTAACATGTTAGTTGCTTGACCGAGCAGTTCAGGCAAAACCGAATTTGTCAAACGTTTGATTGAACATAAACATCATTTGATCAATCGTCCACCTCAACGAATTTTGTGGTGTTACTAAGAGTGGCAATCGGCGTACACTCTCTTGCGAGAAAGTCAAGGCGATTCCGTCGTGTTTGTGGAAGGCATTCCAGGCGAAGACGACGTGATCATGTCTGACCCCATTCAATCCCATCTGGTCATCTTCGACGACATGTTAGGAGAAGACGAGGAAGAAATTAAACTGAGGTTTACGTGCAAAGGGCATCATCGTAATGCCAGTGTCGTTTACATCACCCAAAATTTGTTTCAACAAAGTAAAGCCCATCGTACCATCAGTCTCAATGCTCATTACGTGGTCTTGCTTAAAAGTCCTAGAGATAAATCGCAAGTGCAAGTGTTAGCCAAACAGTTAGGAACTCCGTGGCTGACTCATGTGTACGACGATACCACTCAAATCCCTCACGCCTATTTGCTCGTGGATTTAAAACCCACGACCCCCGATTATTTGCGATTTCGTACCCATCTGTTTTACCACTGGTGCCAAGAAGGAGGGCCTGTCGTGTACACGCCCCCGTCGACTTAAAAAAAACCCAGGACTTCCCTTCAGTCTCATCTTCCCATTAAATTGATTCGTGCCTTGTGTCTTAGAAGCCAGTCTCAGAGAAGTCTTACGATGGTTTACGGTGACAGCACGTCAATTACTGCAAGGCATCATTCACATTCCACATCAAACCAAAGGCTTTTTTTAGAGAAACAAAGTAGCCTTGATGCAACTGGCAGATCACCCCATAGACATTCAAACCAAAAAGCAAATCATTTTGAAACCTCTAGGTAGTGGTTCTCTAGGAGGTGTCATCATTCGATCCCTCTTAAAATTGGATCCCAACACCCCCAAATTCATCCCCAAGAAAAAAGCCACTCCCCTACTCCAACGTTCCCAGAAAAAAAGAGCAGTGGTGTCAAGACCAGGTCACAGCCTTAGAAAAAAAGTCCCCAGAAAAAGAAAACGAAAAGCCCCCAGAAAAGACCCCAGAAAACAGCTTCTATCCGCAAGAGAGGCACGGCGACCAGAACGCAACCTTACATCCACAAACCACAACCTGCAGCGACGGTGACCGCGTCTCCATTGACCTCAGTTTCTTCCACTTCTCCGCTGCTGGTGATGCCAGCCAAACCCGATTTGACACGCGTCTTTCCTAATTTGATGAACAAATGGAAACCCGTGTCTCCAGGAACTTCTGCTCCACCTTTTTAGCTGCTACGGCAGCTGCTCACAAAGTACCTGTCCCCAAAATCAAAGTCCAAGAGAGATCGAGCATGTTACAGAGTTTACTGGATTTATCCAAGTAAGAACTGTCCCGATTTAGTCCTCTGCGTCATGCCTGCCATGAAAATGATACGACGGACCGACAATCAGTGGCGACGCATTCCACTATAAAAAAAAGACCTGGGGCAAAGGATGGGTGTCAGTTTTTTTGTGCTCCGGAACGAAACAAAAATGAAGCCATCCCTCTAATACCCCTAAAGGAAATAAAAGGAAAGGACTGTCTCCTCGTTTAGTCAAACATTGGGACATGTTGTATGTCCTGTCCGAAGCCCCTCCACCCATGCGAAAACAGCTCATTCAAACATCCTCGAAAGACGTCGTCGATACCGTGCGCGAATGGTGCCTGAATATATTGAAGTGAACGATACCTTTGTCTCAATATCAAAAAGAATGCTTAGCCAAGCATCGACACCTTCTTCGCAAAATGGTCCAAAAGAAAATACCCATCCGTCGAAAGACAAAGATGTTGGTACAACGCGGAGGAATTTTCCTCATGCTGTTAGGACCTTTGCTGAAAGGAGTATGGGGAACAATGCTGGGAGGACGCATGGGAACAAGATAAAACGGATCAAGAAGGTAAAAGGGACTTCTGGGGTCAAAAGATCTCAGACGTGACCGTTGGAATCTGATGGAAGGACGAAAACTGATTTTAGTGCCTTACAAACGATGGATGGAGTTCCATCGATGACAAGAACAACGGACTCCGCATTTACCTCCCAATCCTCATTTGACTGAGATGTCCCAGTTACAACACGAATTGCAATCGTTGATGGATCGCAGCGAATTGTCAGAAACGGAAAAATCGCAAATGTACGGTCAAGTGTTGCAGCGACTTCAGCTCTTTCACCAGAAAGCATTAGACGAAACAGTTCGGCAGACTTTGAAAGATTTTAAGTCTCTGATCAAACGTCCATCACCACCACCACCACCGCCACTACCCCCAGTGACCAAGACAGACTGAGAACCACGGATGCCTGAGGAAGAAGAGGCACGAGAAGTATTTCAAACACCGTCAGAGGCTCCCATCCCTAGTAAGATTGTAGTATCCTTGTTGACCACTTTCCCCAGACGAGAAGATCTTAAAGCTTGGATTATAAAGATGATGTCCACTCCTCCTTCTACAGAAGTGAAAAAGAAAGAAGGGAAGCCAGAAGTGAAAAAGGAAAGCAAGACAAAAGCCATCCCATTACCACCACCACTACCCTCGACTTCTACTCCCGTGGCACGTCGAACACGTGAATCTGTTTCCAAACCACCACCTCACCCCATCCAAAGTAGCATCAGTGAAGAGTGGGTGACTTAGTAAAAGTCTGATAGAGAATGTGTTAGCCAGCATGTACTACGATCCATCCCATCCTGCGGGATACGGAGGAGTTCAGAAATTGTATCGTGCTGCCAAAACCCGACTAAAAAGTGTCCGTTTACCTCAAGTGCAACGATGGTTACAAGAACAAGCCACGTACACATTACACAAACCCATTCGACGAAACTTTTCCAGAAGTCGCACCCGAGTGCAGGGCATCGATCTTCAATGGCAAGCGGATTTAGCGGATGTCTCTCATTTGGCCACCTATAATCGTGGCTACAAATATTTATTTTGTGTCATTGGCGTCTTTTTCAAATTTGCTTGGGTCGTGCCATTGACTTCCAAATCGAGCACTGAGTTAGTGCTAGCCCTCAAAATGGTGTTGAAACAAAGTAGTCGTCACCCTCTTCGATGGTAAACCGACAAAGGCACAGAGTTTCTATACCAAGCTTTCCAAAAAGAATTAAATAAACGAGACATTCATTTTCTCCCCACCGAGAATCCCGAAACCAAAGCCAGCATCGTGGAACAATTTCAACGCACCTTGAAAGAACGCATGTGAAAATATTTTACACATCAACACACTCTCAAGTACATCGACGACTTACCGCACCTGGTCAAAGCGAACAACCAATCTTACCATCGGAGCATCGGTTGCGTCCACCAAGAAGTGACTACCGACAACGATGTGACCGTCTTTAAGCGCCTGTTTGGTACGTCCTAGACTGTGACTGTCCCCAAGAAAGGTGAAGTGTTGACGACGGGAGATTGGGTACGCAATGGTAAAACCAAGCACACTTTCGACAAAGGTTACTTACCCAAATGGACTACCGAATTGTTTCGTGTCACTGGCCGAGTGCGTGGTCGTCATCCTGCCGTCTACAAATTAGACGACATGAACGGGGAAGTGTTAAAAGGAAAATTTTACTTGCCCGAGTTACAACGCGTGACCAAAAAAGAAGACGAAATGTACGACATCGAAGGCTTCTTGATCGAAGAACCCGTAAAGTGGGAAAACGTCGTGTCAGAGAAGTCAAAGTACATTGGAAAGGATATCCTCCCAGTTTTGACTCTTTGATCAACGCTTCGCAAGTCATCGACTATAAAAGAAGTGACCATCATGCCCTTCAATAGAGCCTCAACCACCATAGTGACCACTCCTTCACCCAGTTCTTCTGTGCAAAATCTACAAAAACAACCTTTGTGGGTGTGGTGTAGAGAACGTGTGCCTAAAACGAAAATCGTCTTTTTCTCCCAAATCTTTGTGGTTTATTGTGTCATCGGTGCTGCGCTTGCCAATTTGAGTTAGCAACTAGGAGACAAACAATTGTGGACCATTTTAGTGAGCAGTTGCATCGGTTACCTTCTTCCCAATCCTTCCCTGAAATACTCTAACGGTAACAACGGGAGTCTTGCGTTAGTCACCCGACCAACGGTCACCACCAAAACAACAACAATCCCCTTTTCGACACTCGACTGACCTCCAGTGACCCCTTGGACAGGAGAACTCTGGAATTATGAATTATTAATAACCAATATTACTTAACGTTACCCTGTAACAGTTCCATGGATGTGTTTCCCCACTATACTTTATGCTGTTTCACAGCCAAATTACTTCAGGCCATTCCATTTGATCACGAAGCACATTGGGAAGTGGCTTTGGTTGAAATGATTCACCCTACGCAAATCAAAAACATCACTGAACGACCAAGTGCAATAATACTTGAATGAAAACGAAACCGTTGATGCCTCTATGAAACGACAAGTGTCCCCCTATACTCCACGGTACATCTATCTGTTGAAAATTCCTGCAGGCTTTTACTTTACTGGCCAACATCTGGTGGACACGATTGCTGCCGAATTCAATGCGCTGTTTGACAAAGCCTTGGACAAATCCAAACGAATTTTCACCCTCGAGAACCACAAAGTGGTTCGTCGCCTGCTAATGAAATTTTCGGATACCAAAACATTGGCGATGACATTGGTCCTGAACTGTTTGACATTTTGGGCGGAGACCTCAAGATGATCAAGGGTAACAACATACCACCCATCGCCAACAACTTGACTTTTTTTGATTCCGGATAGAACTGAACCAAGGACTAAATCTGATCTTTGTGTACTCTGATGTGGTTAAGTACAACGTGGTGGGACACACCTCCGCACCGTTAATGCGAGTCATTCCTTTCAAAGTCGATTCCGCCACGACCACTGACGAGGAAGGTGGAAAAACCTATAACGTTCACCATGAATATGTACATCCTCATTATTTGCCAGTCAGTAAGTCGTATTTCGACAGTGTTAACATTGCTATAAAAGGAGATCTGGGACAAAATATTTCATTCACCAAAGGAAAAGTGACGGTGAAACTCCATTTCTGAAAACGATTCTCTAACGACTTGTAAGTCATGTATCCTGTGTACTAAGAAATCACTCGACAGCGAGGACATGGTTTAGGAGATATGCTGAAATCGGCGTTTCGTTCGGTAGCCACGGTTTTGAAACCGATAGTGACACGAGGATTGCACGCCTTGAAAAATACCGCTTTGACGCACGGCAAAGAATTTCTCCAAAATGTCATCATCCAAGCTTCCTTGAGAGCATGCAAAACTGTCTTGCTTCAAACGGGCAAAGACATTTTGGACCGACGAGAAACTCCTATAAATGCCCTGGACGCTGTTGAGCCATACATTCCTGTTTCCTAGACGCCACAGCAAGGACAAAGCAGAAAGAGACAACGACGAAGACACTCCACCAGGGGACTTCACACACCCCTAGCTAGAAAGACCAAGAAAAGAACCGTCGGGGATTAGACGTTTTTGATTATTAAATCACAGAGAGAAAAAATGATGCACCGAGAGTCTTCCGAATGTTCCAAGTCGGAACTGGATCTGTTTGCCATGCCACCCACGAAGATGACGATGCAAGAATCCCAATGGGTAGAATTTCATCCCGTCTCCTCTTTGACAACCTCAGCCCCCATCAAATTTGCAATCAAAGGACAGTCCGAAGTTTACATCGATCTGAATAGCAGTTACGTGTAGCTGAAAGTCAATGTGATCAGAACGGACGACACCGCTCCAGCCGATGCTAAAGTAGCTCCCGTCAACAATTTCATGTATTCCTTGTTCATGCTAAGTGGATTTTTACTTGAATAACAAACTGGTCAGCAGCAGCATGGATACTTACCCTTACCGAGCGTACCTGGAAAATCTCTTGACGTACAGAAATGAGGCCAAGAACACTCATCTGGATGCTTGCGTGGTATGGAAACCTGACACAGCAGGCGAGGACAAGTTTAATGACACAGCTGAGACAGCAGCTGACGAGTCTCACACTGTGGGCTTGCGAAAGAAAATCCTGCAGGGACGTAGTTTAGAACTGATGGATCGTTTGCGTTTGGACGTGTGGTTACAAGAAAAGTATTTGCTAAACAGAGTGGATATTCGCTTGAGACTGTATCGTAGCAGAACCGTTTTCCATTTGATGGCCCATGCCAACGAGTACAAAACCATCATCCAAGAAGCCAGACTCTACGTGCGACGCGTGGAAGTGTTACCTAAAGTGTGAAACGACATCAGTCACACTTTGAGCAGAACGACCGCCAAGTATCTGATACGATGCGTGGAGGTGAAAACCTTCACTATTGTCGCAGGACTCCGATCCAAGATCGAAGATCATCTGTTCCAAGGACAGTTACCCAAACGTTTAATCGTTGGTATTGTCAGCAACGAAACCCTCAACGGAGCCATCACTGCCAATCCTTTTCAGTTTAAACACTACAGAGTGTTCGATATCGAAGTCAATCGCGATGGCGGAACCTTGTGTACCAGACCCTTCGAACCTAAGTTTGCCCAGAAGAATTACTTGAGGTCGTATTTGTCCCTGTACGAAGCCACGGGACAGTTAGGGATCAACAGCAGCCACGGCATTTCGTACGATGATTATGCAGGAGGCTACGCTTTGTGGTCCTTTGATTTCACTCCAGACCAATGCAGCGACGAGGAACATTTCCACCCTATAAAATCTGGTCCACTACGTTTGGAACGTCAGTTTGCAGAAGCTCTAACCGAGACGGTGAACGTCATCCTGTATGCCGAATTCGACAAAAACCTCTAGAAATCAAGTTTGAGAGAAGTCATTCTAGATTATTAGAAGCTATCGAAGACTCTTATCCCTCTTTGAATGGTGGAGAATCTTTGAAAGTGGAATGCAAGGATATCTAGCTGAACCACCTACCAAAAAAGACAAAGATGAAGAGAACATGTTGATCAGGTGGCTGTCTAACTTGACTTGACAACGTTGTCTACCTTGTCAAAAATGTGTTTTTTGAAGAAAAAAAATGTTATTTGATGTGTTGGTTAATGGATGGTTAAATAAGAATGTTGTGAAAAAAGTGTTGGTGGTTTGTTTTTTTAAAAAAATACTTTGAATATATGCTCTTTGACTTCTCTTTATCCCTCACCATGAGATAATCTATAGCGTTCCGACCCTACAAAACCGTACGGATGTTTTCTGTCGCGTCCGCGCTTGAGCACTATAAATCGGGGCGGTGTCCAGCCTGACCATCCATTGTTGACTCGTCAACCTATGAAGATGCCTTCAAGACTAGCTAAGCTGAACAAAGCCTACGTGAATTTACATTGTGTCAGGCAAAAACCTGACATCCAAGCCTGGTGAGACAGAGAATGTGAGGAAGCTGAAAGTGGCCCAAGACCTGATAGAAGAGGTCTTTAAAGACGAAATCAAGAAGGAGCAAGAAGAATGGACCCAGAAGTACAGACTTCAGAAGCAGAGAGAGCAGCAGCAGCAGCAACAGCAGGAGTTAGACAGAGGCTGTGTGGACTGTCGAGTGGACACGAAAGAGTTCTCTTTCTCCTTCCTGTGGGAAAGCCTGCATCCAGACTGGCACACAATCTTAGACGATGAGAAATTGCCATAACCCCGTCAACAAAGCAGCCGTTTTCAGGGCTACCCTAAACAATCTGGAAAAGAGATAGTAGTGAAATTGCCAAACAATTTGTTTGTCTTTGTGTGTTTGTCTGTAAGTTAAAAAATAGAAGTGTGTCTATAAGCTCTTCGTTTTCTCTGCCGTGTAAGAGTGTGTGTGTGTGTGTGTGTGTGTGTGTGTGTGTGTGTGTGTGTGTGTGTGTGTGTGTGTGTGTGTGTGTGTGTGTGTGTGTGTGTGTATTTGTTTTATATGTCTATGTCTCTGTCTATGTCTTGTTACGTATCGGCTCGTTTAAAGTAACATAAAGAAAAGAGCGAAGACAACAAGCTTCGTAAACTTTTACAAAAATAATTTATTTCCCTGGAAAACACGGTGAAAAGGTAAAAATATGAAACAAGACTTACGATTTACGAAGAAGATCCAAAAATTTGTTCTAAAATTGTGAAGACACATAAGTCCTGTGAATAAACAGTTCTAAATTGAAGTCTGAATCTCAATCCGTTCCAAGATGGCGGATGATGACGTCAGACGAAGGCTTTACACAAGTGTCCAGAATTTTCACTGTGAATCACAATTTGTATTGTCCTGTTCCAATTTAGAATTAATTTCAGCAAATGTCTTTGTCCAAAGCCAGTTGTGTAGTTCTCCAGGGAAAATAATTATTACTTAAAAGGCAGATGAAGTACAGCTATCGTCAATAACAAAATACATGTTATTCTTCATAAGTACGAACGAACAACTCTTTCCAGCATAAAAGAATACCTTCTTCTTAAGGTATTTAGAAACTCTATAAGATGTTACGATGTGACTCTCTAAGATGTTAAAATATGACTCTAGACTAGTTCGCAGCTACCTGAGTATTTTAAAGCAAACTAATACGTCACCCCATGCACAGGCATGAAGAAATCATGGAGATTTCGAAATATCGCCAACGTAGTATAGAATGTCAACAAGTATTATTAGTAATGACCATGGTCAAAACCAATCATTTACATAGCTATTTCCGACTGTTTACTTGAAACAACAAATGGTATAGCTGCAAATATAACAGCGAACCGTTATGCAAAAATCGTGCTTACGCGAGTCACATTTACGTTTTAAATAAACACGATGTTTCTAACAAAATATCAGATCCTGCGAACATAATCATCATCATTAAAAGATTTTATATTTAATGATATAAAAATGAAATAAAAATGAAATAAAAAGAATTAGAAAGAATTCAAATTTTAACACACATGTAATTTAACTACAGGGTCGTGACAGTCTCTAATCCTGTCTCTAACCACGTCTCTATGTCTATGTCTCTATTTGTCCCTAACTAGAGTAGTGTGTATTCAGGTCAGCCCCTTGCAACATTGTTTCCAGTGTTCCGCCCGACTGAGGTCAGCCACTTGCAACATTGTTGCCAGTAGTAATAATAGAAAGTGGGGTTTCTGGCTCAAGACCTCATTTCTCTAATTAATTTTGAGCCATCAACCACCCATCGATGATAAACATCGCTGTCACATCAGCGATGATCCGATTATTTATCACGTTTAGAAAAAATTTCACCAAAGTGATCTGCATTTTGGGATTCTTTATAAAGTTTTATTTGTCGGATTATTTTACAACATCATCACCATATTTGTTATCATAATCTTTTTGTACTCGCTAACTCTCATAAATCATCCATATCATACTTTACACCTAGCAGATACGATCTTATTTGATCGAATAATTTTGTATACGTTATAATCGCATTTTTACAAGAACTTTTTCATCTCAAATCTTGGCTAGATTTTTTAAAATCGCTGTTATAGAAATACCAACACCTGATATTATCAGCAAAAATGGATTTAATGATGCTCCACTTGATACTATACCAGCTGTAGTTAAAACCATCGGTAGATACGAAGTAATATTTAATTCTCGACTATAGTACATATATCATTTTTTTACGCACCATAATTTTTTATGATACAATTTGTAATACTGCATTAACGCATCAACATCATGTTTTGGAATGTCGCCAGAGATATGATTGAAGTTGATAATTTCTTTCTTCATTGTATAAGATTTATTTATATATTTTTTTTATACAATTGCAAAAATTGTTGTACCAGATTTAGAGTCTGAATAATCACAAAACAAAGGGTTGTCAGCTATAAAATCTCTGTACTTGTTATAAACATCTGATGAAGTATCTTTGTATCGTTTGTATTCTAATATCTCATCTTTACTTGACGAACTATAGGATTTAAATGTGCTTCCTACGAGTTTATTATACATATTTGTTTTGTCTACCAAATCAATAAAAAAATATTTCTGTTTCATCGATGTACCCGAGTACCTAGCTTATTTGATTTAACGTAACAGTTTTTAGAACGAGATGTTGTCTGATAATTGCGTACGCGACTACAAAATTTGCTAACCCTAATGCTCGGATTCCATATAAAGTAAAATAATTTCAAATAGGGGTAATTAAATTAAAAATCGTACTAATTAACTTAAGGTGTTTACTTAAATATTGTAGTGTAAATATTTTTTCACTTCATTATAATAAGTTCGCAATGATAATTGTCTCGAGCGTTGGAGTGATGGAAGTGGAACATCGTCTTCTAAACTAATATCGTAGTAATAATGATGCCCCATTTCAAGACTTGCCGATGCAACTTCTTTAGAAAATTTTTCTCGCTCGGCATCATTAAAACTATCAATTTCCTTTTTGAGATCTTTGATTATTTCTAGGGATTTGTTAACAATAATTGGATAAACATCGAGGTGTTCGAGAAACATTGGTAAAAATGCGTTGAAGTACACCCTGACGTATAAATCCGCATCTGATAAGTTAACTACTCTAGTTAAAGCTTATTTGTCATGGTAAAATATTCCAAGATGATTAAAAATTTCCCGCTTCGAAAAAATATCATTCAGCTTTTTATTTTATTTTTTTAGTCTTTATTCTTTATCGACTGTTAGTCTATTAAGATGATTGTGATTTTCATTTACTCGTCTTTCTTCCTGAGCCTTTCCACTATAACATCGTGATTTTATAACATCCAATTCCACTATCATATCAACATTTTTTTTATCAAGCTCGAGTATAATTTCTTAGTATATTTTCGATTTCTTTTTGTTCATCAAGACAATCATCAGGATGACAATATCTGGTTATTTTATCAAAGTTATCTAATGTTTTTTAATTGTGATCCTCTCATACTCGCAACAGTTATACAATTTATTATGGGTTGGTGATGCTTTTAACAGTAATTCGACAGATAAATTATCGAGTAGAATTTTTGTTTGGTTAATTTTTTCTATTGCCATTTCATTTTTTTCTCTAACACCATCAGCTTTAATAATATCTTTCTTAGCGTTAAAAATGTTATCATAAAACTCTTTAGCAACTGTTATAATCGGTGCCTCTGACATTATTTTCATAAGTTACACTAAATTAATTCGTCCAACTTAAACAACTGCCAATAAGTTAAACCTGGATTAACAGGCTTATATCGAGTAAAGTATAATCTAAAGTATTTGTACTTAGCAATATACGATGTTGGTAAAAAGAACTCCAGTGGTGTTGTTCCTATTATTTGATTTACTGCGATATACAATTCAGTCCAAACAATGTCATCATTTGGTCCTTGGAATCTCCAGTCGATAAATCTTTCAGTGTTGCTGTGACGTCCTCGAACGATAAATTTCCATATGGCAACCGTTGACGGGCATTCAACTTTAATCCAATAACTACTTGATCCACCAACAACTGCCCACTCGTTTACAGTATCATCAGAGAGTGTAACATTCGTACAATAATAAATTGAGTTTTGTAACTTGATAAGCTGATATTGTAAATCCATTTTTCTGCTTACCTTGCGTTTGTGCACAACGAGGAATTAGTCCAACATTATTTTTAGCATATAATTTTACACCACCTCCAGATAACCCGTCGACGTACATTTTATTAACTAAATCACTACCAGATCCCATGTTTATATTTCCCGTCATCGTTCCTCCAGATTTACTTAACGTGTTCGCTGTTATATACGCGACTATACCATTTGTTGTTTCAATATCTCTAGAATCAACGTAGAGCTTATTGGTTAAGTCTTCAGCAACCACTGGTACGTACGATCACGTTATTCTATTGCTTCCCATATATAAATTTCCTGTCATTGTTCCTCCGGTGTTATGTATTGTATCAATGTTTATACACGATGTTAAGTTATTTTCTTATTTCAATATCTTTAAAATCAACATAAGCCTTATTAGTTAAATCTTCATCGTTTCCAGCTATATAAGTTGAAGTAATTTTATTAGATCCCATATGCCGGTCATCGTTCCATCTGATTTACTCAGCTTGATATCGTCGGTGGATTTTAATTGAGCATAACTTACAGCTTGTGTTTGATTTAAATTTGCTGGCGGATAATCTGTTTCCAAGTTAATTATCTTTTTTCCTGACATACGTAAATCTCCAGTAATTGTTCCACCGGATTTGTCAAGTTTATTTTCATCGATGTATTTCAACTGCAAATAACTTACAGCTTGTGTTTGATTTAAATTTGCTGGCGGATATGCTGTTTCCAAGTTTATTATTTTTTTCCTGCCATATCTAACTTACCGCTTAACGTCCCTCCGGTTAGCGATAACTTATTATTATCGATCGTAAACAATTGTGAATAACTTACAGCTTGAGTTAACTCCGAACTATAATACAAAACAAACGAGCTCGAATAACATTAAAAAACAAATTTTTAATCGATTTTTCACCAAATACTAGTATTGCGTCGTTGTTAGGATTTAATCGTAAGCAATATGGAAGCAATACAGAACAAAGTATATCACACGATGGAGATTTACCTGTTAACATAAAAGACGTAAACACAATTTTGATCAATTGTCATATCGCGTTAGGATCTTATTCAGCGTTAGGAAGCCAAGGTCAAACCATCTACAGTTTTTCACCAGATGTTCCTCCGGGATCCCTGATGCAAAATTACTCCTAGACAATTAATATACTATCCGATTAATCCAGAAAAGAAAAATAACATGCATAGCAATGCAACTAACAGATCATTCTGGTCGACAAATAGATCTCAACGACGAAATTGTTACTTGTTTTCTGCAATTACGTGCACAATGACGTACGTCAACGATTAATTTTATAAGCATAATAACAATAACAAGATGAGACGAAAAAAATTTATCGAAGAAAAATTATGCATGGATTTTTTGGAAATATATTTACAAAAATTGTTGAAAATATACCAGGAATAGCTCGTAAAGTAGCACCAATTGCAATGGATGTCAACAAAGCTTTTTGCGACTGGAGTTGCATCAGCGGCTGGAACCGCAGTTGGTCACAACATAGCTGATAGAATCAAAGGAACAACTCCAACGTCTCCGTTGCCAACCGAAACTGAAATAAAGCAAGCAATAACAGATATTGCACCAACAGCGGAAACAAAACGAGCTATGATAGCTGCAACAAAAAAAAAATTATCAAAACGTGGTGAAGAAATAGTACATGATCGTACAGAAAGAACAAAAAAATTAAGTTTACTCCTGCTGCTTTTTAATTTCAACAATGAAGTTGTAATCGACAACAAAGTTGTCAAAGTTGCAATTTTGTGTGGCTATTATAAAATAAAAACAATGTCAGCTAAAATGTATCTCAATCTTGCTGAAGAACCTGATATTGATAACGATGTAACCAAATTCGAATACGTCGAGTATCTCGATGAAAACTCGAACGAACCCAATAAAACTGGAGTTAGAACCTTTAATACACGAGACGAAGACGTGTTTTTGTTGCCGCATAAGGCGATGTTAGAAGTACATGGTAAAATAATGACAGCGGCTGGTGGTTTTATTGCAGCTGGTACAGAAATTGCGCTTGTAAATAACGGTTGGAGTTTATTTAGAAGTGCTAGATACCAACTATCCACTCAAACCATAGAAGATATTTTAATGCATTTGCCGACAGTAAGTACAATACTTAACATAGTTTCGTTAAGCGATGATTACTCGAGATCGGTCGCTACAAACATGATGTGGTTTAAAGATACCTCATAACGGTTGATACTGTTTGAGTCTGTTTCAAGCGAATTCCGTACTGGTGCTGACGTTCCTGCTCCAGATAACAATGATCTAATCGCGAATCCTGCTGATGTTGATGTTGGGGGAGTTGGAAACGCAGTAAGAGATGCAGTTACAAACATACAACGACAGCAATATAATGAAGGATTTGCCAGACTCTTGCGGCACAATCTAGCCAAAATACAATGATGCTTCCGTTAAGTACAATATTTGGATTTTGTCGCGATTCCAACATAGTTTTCCGCGGACTAAAACATACACTTATTTTAGATCGAGCAGAACAAAACGATTGTATAATGCACGCCAATGGAGTAGCTGATGCACAGTTTATTATTACGAGATTAGCGTTGTGGATGCCACGAGTTGTTCCATCAACAAGTAAAACGATGGAACTCGAGTCAATGCGATCCGCGTACACAAAAAATACATTTTCAACAAAACAAAATTTATCAAACAGCAATCCCCCAACAACTGATTACACATGGGGTGTTACAACAGCTCCAAGTGCACAATTACCACGACATTTGTTTGTTGTGTTTCAACGACAGAATAGACGTAATGACCAAGAATTTAATAATTCCATATTTGATGCCACCCACAATGATAGAAAAATT
Source organism: Megalonaias nervosa (assembly GCA_016617855.1). Classification (NCBI taxonomy): domain Eukaryota; kingdom Metazoa; phylum Mollusca; class Bivalvia; order Unionida; family Unionidae; genus Megalonaias; species Megalonaias nervosa. The sequence continues at coordinate 10,103 of JAECUM010025349.1, read as the reverse complement.
TTTGATATGATATACTCAAAACAGTACCCAGAACGAGCAGTCGAATGTAACTTCAGCGACGATGAAAATAAAAACATCACAAGAGTTTACATGTATCTCATGGAAGCAATACAAAAATACCAGGACGTTGATAGTGGAAGTCAAATATCTATTAAGATTTTCGTTCTCTTTACCCAGTATTTTACTTTGATGTATCAAAACAATCCGAGCGAGCTATAGGATCTAAGGTTGATATTGAAATTACTTGGACGCTTGGTGCGGCATTAGATCCAGCCGATAGGTATTACGCATACGCGTTAGTTGTCAGCGATAGATACTTTACAATTAATTCAGTCACGGGAAAAATGACCGTTAAAGTTTAATCTAACAAAATTAATGTAATACGATAATGAAAACCAAGTACACAACCAGAGAAATATACCTAACACAAGGACAAGATGAAAATTATCAGCGGCGGTTTCTAAACGTCGTTCTGTTTCTTTAATGATAAATCTAACGACAACGTCGTCGACGTCTCCAACGACAACCCTTAAAGTAATGTTAACTTGATAAAAAAAATGCAGCAAAAAAAACCCAGTTTGTTCTAAAACTGCCAGTTGCACAAATAACAGCAATCGCTATGCGGTCGATGGCGGATATATTGGACCAGCACTTTCAACGATAGCTAGTACTATTATACCAAAGATTCTACCGGTGTTAGGAACCCTAGGAATAGCAGCAGCGTCAGAAGCAATAACAGAAACAACTAGAAAAGCAATATCTGGTGATGATATCAAACAGATCTATCGTCGGTAACTTACGTTACTGTGACTTACGTCATCGTTAACGGCGACGTCTTCGACGTTGCCGTCGAATGCAGTTTTATGTAAAAATAATAATATAATGTCAGCTAAGAAAAGATCAAAAACGACAAAGTCGTCAACATCGACTAAAAAAAAAGAAAACGGCAAAACGATCTCGGACACCAAGAGCAAGGAGGAATTTTTCCAGTAGCCCCGCTTTTAGCGGGAGTAGCTGGAAGTCTATTTCCAAATCTGTTAGGAATAGGACGTGGAATGACGTTACCGGGAACCATGCGCCGTTGACGCCTGTCGCGTTGACCAATTTCGATATCCTTAAAATGATTCAAAATATAAAATCCAAGAAATTTCATGGAGAATTTTCCAAAGATGAACTTGATGACGTACCAGCAGGTGGTTCGAGTATCATAAACATACAACACCTCAACGATGAATCTGGTACTCATTGGGTTGCTCTACACGATAACAATTATTTTGATTCATTTGGACTTCCACTAAGTGATCTTGTAAAAAGAAATATATTTTTTGTAAAAAATTTTAAAAAATTATTCGTCTAATCAACTACAGTCTGTTGGAACATCAGCTTGTGGTTATTATTGTGTAATGTTTATCAAGCAAATGTCGGCGAATCCAGATTCTTTAAAGTTTATTTTACAATTTGACAGGAATCCGAGTGAAATCAACGACGACGTTGCAATAAATTGTTCGCAATAAATCACTCGAAGTAAATTTTGTGTGACAATCGAATATAATAAACAATGGATCAAACGTCACCATCGCAAACAGTAATGTACTGCCTCAAATGTAAAACTAAAACGCCTAACCAGGACGAAAAAATACTATTAAAAAAAAAAATAATAGAACGATGTTAAAAGGTGTTTTTGTTGTTTGTGGTAGAAGAAAGAGTATATTTATTTCCTCAACGGCGCTATTACAATTAAAATCGCCGATAACGACAACGTTGTCAACATCTGGATCTGGCGTTGATAGAGTTATTTTAGTCGATGATTAAAATAATAATGAAACGACAACAACAACGACAAAGTCGTCAAAGTCGATCCCGTAGGCAAACAGAGGATGATCAAAGTTGTAATTGTAATTGTGGTTGTGATAAAGATCTTTATATAGAGCAAGATAAAATTGTTACGTATTGCCAACGCTTTGATCGTCGAGAAATAATTGGATCTAAAATTGATATACATCACGTTATTGGTAAGTTACCAAAACCAAAAGGTGGTTTGACGTTACCAGGACACAAATACACTGGTCCGTCTAATCCACTACATGAACAACTAGGTGAAAGTGATAATCCATTACCAGGGCAAGAGCCTTATAATCAAGTTGATGCAATAGCAATGCGTCATGATATTTGCTACCGTGATAACGAACAAGATAAACACGGTTGTGATAAGATAATGCTACATGAACTTAAAGATATGAAACCTGTAAATCTACGAGAACGATTTCATAGAAGATTAGTTCAAGGAATAATTGGTAAAAAGTATAAACTTGGACTCGGAGAGTCTCGGCTTGGTGGAGAATTATACGATGATAGTATAAAGTTACTCGCATCAGAGCTACAAAAACCTAAAAAATTTCCGCGACGTAAGGTTGTCGCGAACGCCGTTGATGATATTTGGGCGATAGATTTAGTTGATATGTCAAATCTTTATCAATCAAATGGTGGTAATAAATTTTTCTTTAACGTCATAGATGTTTTTAGCAAATGCGCTTTTAGTGTACCTGTTACTGATGAAACAGGAACATCAATAACCAATGCGCTATCGCAGATTATAACAAACACTGAAAGAAAGCCTAATAAGATTTGGACAAATCATCGAGCAGAATTCTTTAACAAAAAAGAAAATTTAGAAGTTTCTGGAGCAGAATAAAATAAAAATATGTTACAGGAAACTAAGGAAAAAGTGTTGTCGTTGAAAGATTTAATCGTACACTAAAAGAGTTGATACATAAACATTTATCAGCTAAAAACACTAACAGGTACATTGATGATCTTCAACAAATCGTCAACAAATATAATAACACAAAACACAAATCTGTAAAAATGTCACCAAATGATGCAATTAAAAATCCGTTGTTGGCGAGTGAAAACATATATCGCTGTCACAAATTTAATGTTGTGATCGAGTTCGAATTTCGTTAACAAAAAAGTATTTGAAATGGGATTTACTCTAAACTGGAGTGAAGAAGTATTTATCGTTGATAAGGTTCTAACAACGATACATGTAACATACACGTTAAAAGATTTAGCAGGAGAATCAGCGACTGGTAGTTTTTACGAACAAGAACTACAGAAAACCAAACAAGATGTGTTTGTTATCGAACGAGTAATAAAAAGCGTGGCGATAAAAGTCTTGTCATGTGGCGTGGATATAGCTTTAAATTTAATAGTTGGATACCAACTACGGCAATTAGTACTGGGAAATAATATTTTTAAAAATTTCTTCGTACTTGTGTAAAACAGGTTTACATTTTACAGGTTTACACAACGATGTTCAATATTGTCGGCGATCATCATAGATCGTCATCAAATGAAATATCTTAACAAAGATGAAATCAAACTTTAAGTTTTTCTGTCGGTCTGGAAATTTGATATTCAAAAACGGTTTTATAAACCGCCAAAAACGATTGATTTTCGTCTACGGTAAAATTAAATTTTAAAATTTTCTTTGTGATGTGATATTTTACGCTATACCAACCAGTTGTTGGTTTTCCATAATTTTTTTGGGTTCCACGACGTTGCTGCGGTATAATTTTTGATAACGTCGTTGACATCATTTTCAGTAACGTCATCTTCAATAATATCAACTCTCCGCGTTACATCTAATAGTTCCAATGGTGTATCATAGATATACCTTAGCTTTTCCAACAAGCTCATTATATAATTTTATGTAACTTTAAGTAATATAAAACATGGAAAAAATAAAATCTATCGAGCTCGTTAGGATATAAAAGCTTAGTACTCTCAAAGAAGCCGTAAAAAAGTATTGGATGGCGAACAAAAAAAATCAGTTAATCTATTTTTGGTATGCGGTGGAGGTGATAAAATTTTGTTAACGGAATATGTGAAAAAACGTTGAAAAAAAGATTAGTGTGATTTATAATGCCGAAGATATCATGTTGTGGTGCGATACTTGTATTAGTTTAAATGAACTTGAGAAAATGTTACAATAAATTTAGTTATCAAACCAAAAAGCTATTTTTTCAAAGGTTGATTGTGATGTTACCAAGTTCGTAACGCCATCAGCGGAACTCTTAACGGATGCTGGATCTGCTTTAAAATACCTAGCAAATCGAAGGAAATTTTAGTTCATCATCCGTTTCAGTAATTATCGCAATTATAGGTTTAGCTGGACATCTGAAAATTTTACCGCCACCTCGTCCTCGTCTTGTATTTTCTTTTAGTGTAACAGGTTCAAAATTTTCAAGACGATTATTCGTTTTGATGCTGTTGATGTTATCTATTACTAATCCACTTGGAATGGATCCGTTAAAAGTTTCATAAATAAATCGATGTGATTTATAGGTAACCTTATCGGTTAGTGTTCCTCTAACGCCTACAGTAAGATACCCCGAATTGTCTATGGAACCAATAACCTTTTTTGTTTTTCCACTTCGAATAATACCTTTATCAGAAGCCTCGCACAAATCAAACACGGGATGAGGTTGAAACTCATCTTGTAGTGACAAGTTCTCAATATTATCATCGGTGACTGCACCATTAAAATGATATACACGTTGTCCTTGTGGAATTTCATCATCACAAAATAACGTGTAAATAAAATCTTTTTTAAATATTTCAGTTCGCTCTGTATCTCCTTCCGATTTTACATTAATCTTATAACCAGCTGGTGTTGCTTTACCAAATGGTTTACCATGATTTATGTTTATCACTGACCCTAACCTGTTTCCCGCGTACAAATTATACTTGGGATGAACGTCGTGGTACTCCTGTTCGTTTGCATTTACTATTGTTAAATTTTGTGTCATTATATTTTATAAGAAATCCATTTATTTAATTGTTTGTTTTTTGTTGTTTTTTTGTTGTTTTTTTTTTTTCAATTAGATATTTAATGTAATATACTATATAATGTTAAAATTGAGAGATATCGCTAAAACAAAGCCTTATAGGAGAACCAACAAAGATAGCTAAGGCTTTTGCTGGATTCGATAACAGCTACCGATTTGATAAACAAGATGTTTGAACAAATTTTTCAGTAACAAATCTTTATCATCTACTAGAACCAACTGTAAAGCGTGAACTCGAAAAACAAAAGTATCACATTGTCAGTAAAATATCATGTACTTCATTCCAAATTACATGTAACAGAAGATTCGACTAATGAGGAAAATGCTGATCCATACATAACATCTAAATCTAAGCGTGTTTTGATTGGAACTAATCTTTCATCGTTAGCTAATGAACTACACCAGGAAATCTGGAAAAAGATAGAAGAATTTACTCAATCCGGTTCCGGCTGGAAGTTTGAGATGATCGTTGACATTTTGTTTCATACAATGAAATATAACGTATTACATGGTAGCGGCGCCAACGGCGTTGGGTACGTTGATCTACCACAAAAGATAAAAAATAAAAAATGTTGTATTAATATTGAAAACCACGATAAAAAGTGCTTCCAATGGGCTATACTTTCTGCGAAATTCCCAGCTGGAATAAATGATGATCCTGTTGAAAATATTTTGATTACGTGTCAAAATTAAATTTCACAGGAATTGATTTCCCAGTTACCGTAAATCAAATACCAAAATTCGAAAGACAAAATAATATTTCAGTTAACGTGGTCGGTTTAGATGATAAAGAAAATGTATATCCGAGATATATTTCAGTAAAAGCTTCTCAATCAACGATAAACTTGTTATTTTACAAAAATCATGATGTTTGGATTAAAAACTTTAATGGGTTGGTTGGTAAACAATACAGTAAACGAAAGATAAAAGTACTTTTGTTACCGTTGTTTACACGGCTGTGTTGACGATGAAAGATTACAAAAGCACCACAATATTGTTCGGAAGTACAAAGAATAACAATGCTGAAAGAAAAAAATAAAATTTTAAAGTCTGCTATTCACAATCATAAGTTGATGATACCTTTTGTTGTTTAAGTTGATTTTGAGTGTTTGTTACAAAGTGCACTTGGTGCTGAAAATAATCCTAACCGATCAAGTACAAGAAAAATTCAAAACCATATCCCGTATGTAGTAACTTATAAAATAATTTGTTGTGTTGATCAAAGCTTATCAAAGCCAATAAAATTATATCGAAGTAAAGATCCAGCTGTTTGGTTTCTGAAACAATTAATTAACGAAGTTGATGATATATTTGATCGATTAAAAAGAGTTGTTCCAATGATAAAACTAACGGTAGAGCAACAAAAAAAAAAAAAAAAAAAATGATTATGAAAAAGCAGAATTTTGCCATATTTGCAGAAAACCTTTTGGTGAAGAACTTGATAATAAAAAAGTACACGACCATTGTCATTTAACAGGAAAATATCATGGAGTTGTTCATGATAAATGTAACCTAAAATTTCATGATCCAGATTTTATTCCAGTTGTTCTTCATAATTTCTGAGGATATGATAGCCATATTATAGTAGAAGCTTTTGGTGATCCTGATGTAAAAAATCGTTTAAAACTCGATAACGTTATTAAGTGTATCACAAACAACTTGAAAAAATATGTCGGTGACGTTAGGTATGTTGCGTTTTATTGATAGTCTACAATTTATGGCGGCGTCGTTGGATGCACTAGTGAACAACGCTGTAAAGCTGGTAATGATTTTTATAATCTAAAAGATTATTTTAAAGATAAATCAAATTTGTTAACGAAAAAAGGAATATTTCCATATGAGTATTTAGATGATTGGAGTAAATTCGATGAAACTTCTCTACCAGACCAAAATAAATTTTATTCACAGTTACAAAAATCAGAATGTATCAGATAATGAGTACAAATACGCACAAAATATTTGGAAAGAATTTGATTGCAAAACATTTGGTGATTATCATGATTTGTAATTGAAAACTGATGTGTTATTGTTGGTTGACGAATTTGAAAGTTTTCGTCGAGTAATTTATAACAATTACGGATTAGATCCTTGTTGGTATTACTCTGCTCCTGGATTATCTTGGGATGCTTTGTTAAGATTTAGTAAAATCTAGTTGGAATTGTTAACGGACATCGACATGTTTGACTTTATTGAAAAAGGTATACGAGGAGGTATTAGCGTTATTGTGAAAAGTGTTCCGTGGCAAATAATAAGTACCTGAAAAATTATGATCCTGATAAGCCAATTAAATTTATCATCTATCTTTACGCAAATAATTTGTACGATTATGCAATGTCGGAACCGATGCCGTACGGTGGATTTCGCTGGATTACACCTGATCAATTTTTAGCAGAAATTGAAAAAAAAAGATACCAGATGATGTTCCGTATTTCGTTGAAGTTGATTTTGATTATCCTGCTACGTTACATAAATTACATAACAATTATCCGTTTTGTGCGGAATCGATGATAATAGATTATAGTTTATTGTCTCGAGAACAACAAGAAATAGCATCTCCGAGACAAAATTCAATGGTAAAAGAACTTGTTCCAAATTTGTTTGATAAACGAAATTATGTTTTGCATTATAAGGTTTTAAAACCAGCAGATGTTGGTCTTGTGTTAAGAAAAGTTCATCGTGTTCTAAAATTTACTCAGTCATCGTGAATGAGAGGTTATATTGGCTCAAATACTTCCAGAAGAGCTGTAGCTAAAACTGATTTTGAAAAAACTTCTTTAAGTTCATGAATAACTCGGTTTTTGGAAAAACAATTGAAAATTTTCGAAAACGAGTAAATATTGAACTAGTTATTGATGTTGATCGTAGAAGTAAACTTGTATCAGATGATAGTTTTGTTAGTATGAAAATGTTTAATGAAAATCTTGTTGCGGTACAACGACGAAAAACAAATTTGAAACTTAAAAAGCTAATCTATGTTGGAGCATCTGTGCTAGATTTATCAAAGTGGCTCATGTACAATTTTCATTACAATTTTGTTAAAAACAAATGGCCGTCGAGTAAATTATTCTTTACTGATACCGATTCGTTGGTTTATAAAATAGATGGAGTCGATTGTGTTGATAATGATGTATATCAAGATATGTATGATAACAGGCATCTATTCGATCTTTCCGAATATCCTCGCGACAGTAATTTTTATGATGATACAAATAAGAATGTAATTGGTAAATTCAAAGATGAACTGAACTCTAATATCATTAAGTATTTCATTGGATTACGAAGTAAAATGTACGCCGTGTTGTTGGATAATGATAAATTAACGAAAAAAGCAACAGGTTTACCACGTGATTACGTTTAAAAAAATTTTGAATTTGATGATTGTAAGTATGCACTCGATGGAGGTATTCGTTTTATACGAGCATTGACTATTCGAACAAATCATGATAAACTTGAAACAGATGTTATCGTAAAACGTGGATTGAGTAATTTTGTTATTGTGAAAATGGAGTAGATACTTTTGCACTTGGATACTGTAACAATGATAGATCTATACTTGATATTATATTCGGTGATTAAGTTGTTATATCAAGTGTGAAATTTTGTGTGAATTACATAAATAATGCTTGATAAAGTAACAATCAAAAACAGTAACAATAGCAAAACTGAATATTTAATGAAAGACGGTAAACCGCTTACATTTGACTTAAAAAATGAAACGTCTGGGATATGTTTTAGCGGAAATGGATTTTTACAAAACAGATTAAAATTATCTTTGATTAGATCTGGTGATAGTGATTATTTTGATTTTCTGGAAAAATTAAATAGCGAATTGTCGGAAGGATTTAATAACTTTCATAACCCTATTAGCCAGCACAAATATACCAAGATCACCATCGACCTTGATCGATCAAAGGTATATTTCATTAACAAAAAATATCCGCTTAATAAGCCACAAATAAAAGATTTGTTTGAATCTCGTCGATGTGTTAGTGGTAGAGTAAAGTTTAATCTTATTACAGTAACGATGAAATATTTTTAATCTCAACAGTTGAGACAGTAAGGATTGGTGATGAAATATAAATAATCTTTATAAATAATCCTAAAGTGCAGATCACTTTGGTGAAATTTTATCTAAACATGATAAATAATCGGATTATCGCTGATGTGACAGCGATGTTTTTCATCGATGGTTGGTTGATGGCTCGAAATCAATTAGAGAAATGAGGTCTTGAGCCAGAAACCCCACTTCTTATTACTACTCCAGTGTCCAGTACCATGACGTCAATTCCTATTGTCCCTAGACAGTCCCAACCTATGTTAAACTTTCTCTAGTCCCGCTATAGTCCTACCCATGTTAAATTTTCCCATGTTAAATTCCAATTGTCTCTATATTCTAAACACCCATTTTTAATATTAAAGTCCCATAGTCCCATAGTCCCCCTATCGTCCCCCTTCACTATTTATATTTTTATCTCATATTTTAGGTATCAGTATAAATTTAATTGTTCACTATGAAGAGTAGCATTAGAATACAATAAATAATCATTTTGCTTATAAATGTTTGGAAGGCAATTCGACAAAAAATGGTTTCGAGCACATGAAATATAATAAGTTACATCAATAAGATAAGCATTTTGTGGCCTCTTTTCTATATGAAAAGTCGTATTTTTCAGCCAAAGAATGGTTGATAATTTTTTTCAAGCGTTCTTTATAACACTGATGAAGTGACCAATCATCAGTTCCTTTATAAAAAAAAATGATAAAGTGATTCCATCATTTTGATGATACAGGTCAAATATACTTTTCTTCCCAATAGATTATTTTATTTAACAATCGTCATAAGATTATGGAAGGGGGGGGGGGCATGTTTTAGGTTAATTTACTTAATGCCCAATTTTAGTTCGCATAAAATTTCAAAGACATTTTTATTGTTGTTAACACGCGTCATGCGCTGATTGATACTGTTGGGTGGGGTAACAAAAACATAACAGAGCTGTTGTATCTGAAAGAAGAGTGTAACATCTTTAAACATAAGATTTTAATGATTGTGAGTTTACTTCTAAGGATTTTGGTTTTCATTTTGCTAGTTACTACTTTCAAACGTAAATGTTTCCGTGGCTCTGGCAAGCTTGCAGTCTAGCTCGGTAGCAAACGCTGTATCCAATTTTCGATTGTCACTTAATTTCGGTTTGCAATCAACACCTGATTTATCCATCGTTTTCAAACACGATTGTGATGCGAATTATGTTTACT